>CAUYQV010021211.1:0-17234 GCA_963574575.1 Galagoides demidoff
TTTTTTTTGAGACAGAGCCTCAAGCTATCCCCCTGGGTAGAGTGCCGTGGCTTCACAGCTCACAGCAACCTCCAACTCCTGGGCTCAAGCGAGTCTCCTGCCTCAGCCTCCCAAGTAGCTGGGACCACAGGCGCCCACCACAACATCCGGCTGTTTTTTGGCTGCAGCCATCATTGTTGTTTGGCGGGTCCGGACTGGATTCAAACCCACCACCTTAGGTGTATGTGGCTGGTGCCTTAGCCACTTGGGCCACAGGTGCCAAGCCCGTTACAGGATCTTGATGCCACCTGCCAGGAGGCTAGTACAGTCCCCTAGTTCACAGACAAGGAAATGGCGGGGCACAGAGATATTTCAGCTTTGAGGTTACACAGCAGTTAGCAGTTACTAGTCTGGACCTTGTGCCAGCCCCTGTGGGTCAGTGCCTTAGACTGTGGCCCTGTGGACCATGCTCCTCTGCACTTGCCCTGCATGCTGGAAACAGCTTGCATGCCCCCCGGCCTCTCCTGCTACTGACCTTTGCAGCACGAAGCACCCACCCTACCTGGGAACAGCACCCGGCTGATCATGCCCGGCATGACGATCACAGCCATGGGGAGCATCTTGAGGTAGCTGGCAAGGGTGGAGCCCGCCCTGGCGTGGTTCAAGTCCCGGGCAGACAGTGCCCGCTGCACAATGACCTGGGGTGGGGTGAGAGATGAGTGAGTTCCAGCCCTAGGGTACACCCGTGTCAGGATTAGTCCCCCATGGACCTCAGGGAGTTGTGTGAGACACAGCACTGTCTCATTAGCACCCAACAGCCACACTTGGGGCTGCAGTACCTGATGGCATCCCACTGGGAGCCAAGCACCGAGGGAGGTGTGGATCCTGCCCTGGCAGCTGGCAGAGCTGGAGGAGACCTAGGTGGGATGGTACCAGGGCCACCACACTCCCACCTTCATCTCCTGGACCCTCAGGAGAGTGGGCAGCACATTCATGGTACCAGGAGCTGTGTTTGTGTGGCTGGTGGACATTAGGGGTTTCTGAGCTGGGGTTTGGGGAAACGCAGATCAGCAGACAGAGGCTGACTGCTGCCAAAGGGTAAATCCTAACTGGCCTCAGTTTCTAGATCTGCAAAATAGGTGGAGTAGGTAGTGGTGATTTGCACTGATAATGTCTAAGATTCCTCCCAACTCTGTGATTCTACTTAAGAAAAAAAAATGTAACTCTATAAATAGCCTTATGGAGATATAAGTCACAGGCTGCAGGGCCCCTTACAGTGCACATGCCTGTAGCACTCGGTATGCTCACAGGGTTCTGAAATGGAAATATTATTTTTCTTTACATTTTTTTTGCAGTTTTTGGCTGGGGCTGGGTTTTGAACCCGCCACCTTCAACATACGGGGCCAGCGCCCCATTCCTTTGAGCCATAGACGCCACCCTTTTTTTTTGAAGATAGAGTCTCACTTTATCGCCCTTGGTAGAGTGTTGTGGCATGACAGCTCACAGCTACCTCCAACTCCTGGGCTTAAGCAGTTCTCTTGCCTCAGCCTCCCGAGTAGCTGGGACTACAGGCACCCGCCAGAACACCCCACTATTTTTTTTGTTACAGTTTGGCTAGGGCTAGGTTCGAACCTTCCGCCCTCGGTATATGGAGCTGGCACCCTACCCACTGAGCCACAGGTGCCACCCTGTCAGTATCTTTCTTTTGCTGTCCCACAGTTGAAATCACCTCCTATAACTCAGAAGTAGGCATTATCTGTGATTTTAGCTTCTTTTCCAAGCATGCTAGTGTAACGGACAGCACCCAGCCTTCACCCCAACGCGTGGCTGCCACTGATACTTTAATTACAGAGGCAAAGAACATTCGTGGGCCACAGCATAGGGAGGACAAAGCAAACTAATGTCCTCCCTGCTTCTCTGCCAGCTTACTGTGACTGGGATAAGTCCTGACCCTGTTTGGTCCTTAGTTTACCCTGGTTCTGTCTAGACCAGGGGTGTCCATCCTGTGGCTAATGAACCACCTGCTGATTTTGTGAGGATTATTATTATTATTATTTGCTTATCTGTGGTGTCACATATCAAAAAAAACTTTGTGCAGACTTTTTTTTTTTTGCTCATCAGTGGTTCTCAACCTGTGGGTCACGACCCACAGGAACTATATTAAAGGACTGTGGCATTAGGAAGGTTGAGAACCACTGCTTTAATGTGTTGTCCAAGATAACTCTTGGTATTATTCTTCTAGTGTATGGCAGAGAAAAAAGGAGATTGGACACCCCTGGTCTAGACCCTTCCCCTCAACTGTGATTGCAGAAGCCTTGCTTTGGTTCTCTTGGGAGAGAAGCACTCCCCTAAACCTACACCGTGCCTTCTGCTGTGGACAGTGGTGTCTGTGTCCACGTTTCCTTCTGTGTTCCTGGTGGATGGAGAAGTTGAGGTTTAGCGTCTCCATGAGCCCTGAGGTCTGCCAGCCCCTCACCCAGCAGGGCAGGATCCCCTACTTCTCCTTGATGTCAGCAGGCCACTGTGCCCCCAGTGCCTCTCAGTGTTGTCCTGGCCCGCTGCCTGGGAGGCCAGCACCTGCCCTGCGAGCTGGGTTGTTTCTCGTCCTGAACCACTGGCTTCTCACCTACAAATGGGTCGTACAACCACCTGCAGGGGTGCTGTAAGGACTGAGTGAGACCACCAGTGTAGCTGGCCAAGCCTGTGCCTGGCTCGTTAAGGGCCTTCAGCAGTGAGCTCCCTTCCTCAGTGAGTTTTAGGGTGTGACTATTAGAGTCATCCATGGCTGACCACAAAAAGTTATGGTCACTGTTATGACTGAAGCTGCTGCTGATGACTAGAAAGGAAGACTTAGCCAGTGCAGTGGTTCACACCTGTAATCCCAGCACTCTGGGAGGCTGAGGCAGGTGGATTGCTTCATCTCAGGAGTTTGAAACTAGCCTGAGCAAGAGCAAGACCCAAGTCTCTAAAAATGGAAAAACTAGCCAGGTGGGCGCCTATAGTCCAAACTGCTCAGGAGGCTGAGGCAGGAGGATCACTTGAGCCCGCAAATTTAGGTTACTTTGAGCTTTGACTCCATGCAGGGCAACAGAGTGAGACTTTGTCTCATTAAAAAAAAAAAAAAGGAAGACGCCCTGTCTCGAGCTCCAGCATCAGCAGGTGGCAGGAGCTCACCTCCTGTCCTCATGGCAGGACTCCAGGTGACCTCCCGTGTAGACAGGGCACTGAGGCCGGGGAGGGCAGTGGCAGAGCTCAGATGGGAGCCCAGGCCACGTCTCTGCCCATGTGGCCTTCTGTCCTTTATTTATTAGTGGCCTTGTTTGTTTCTCACAACAAAAGCACCACCTGCTTACTGTGGATGTGCCAGAAGACAGTGAAAAGTATAAACAAGGAGACAGTAAACCCATGTGGTCTGGGCACACAAAATTGCTGCCTCCCTTCAGACTAGCCCATGGGCATCTTTGAGGGCTACCCTGGCCATGGAGCTGAGTGGAGTCAGACCCCAGGAGCCCAGTAAATCCCTAGGCCCTAGTGAGGACCACAGAGATGGGGCAGCCTTGAGCAGGACCAGCGTCAAGGTTGTTGGGGGATCTGGACCAAGACCCAGGCAGACCCAGCTGGAGGGCAGACCAGGAGGTGGGCAGTAGTCCAGGCTGTGGACCTGAGTGCTACTGGTGCTCTGGACCGTGGGGTCAGCAATGTCCCAGCAGATATGGGAATCTCCAGGGCATATTTGCCGGAGTGAGAGGAGCTTGCTCAAGGGCCACGTTACAGATGGGGAAATAGAGGCCCAGATTCCCTGGGCTTCTGAAACCTCCCAGCCTGGATCATTTCCTTCTGTTGTAACCCAGGGAGAGTCTTCAGTCAGATACCGACTGAGCTCCTGCTGCTGAAGAGAGGAAGAGCTGCATCAGAGCCCAGACACGTCTCTTCTCTCTGGGTTTGAACCTGGTTCTATCTCTGGGCCTGTGTTCTAGCATGTGAATGGGCTAGCAGGGCCTACTCTCAGGGGAGGCCATGTGTAAGAGGCTTGTGGGAACCCTGTCATCACTCATCCCACAGTGGCTGGCTGTGGCCTGCTGGCCTAGCTGCCTCTTCCTGTGGAGAGGCCCCTGGGGGGTGCGGAGGCGCAGATATCGGGGATCTGTGCCCACCGAGACTCTGCAGCTTCACAGGGGCTTCCCTCCCACGTGCTGCTCAGACTGCTTCTGGCCTTGGGTCACTGTCTGCTGCTGCCTAGAGAGGTCAGGTGGCTGTCTGAGGTCACCTTGGAGGGCTGACAGCGGGAGCAGGGCCTGAGTCACCCCCCACACTCAGCAGAAGTCCCAGCTGTGCCTCTGACAACCCCAGGTCTTTTTCTAATCATGCACAGCACCGTTTACAGGTAGAGGAGACTGGGTCCAGGGTGGTGAGGAAGAGCTGCAGGAACTCATCATAGTTATAAGGGGCAGGATTACTCCCATGTGACATGAGGAAACTGAGGCACAGAATGGTCAAATCATCTGGTAAGTGGCAGAGCCAGGTAAGCTCTGAGATACCCCAGCCTCTGGTCCTCACTCTGCTTTCTCTCTCTCCCAGGGCCAGCGGTTCCACCACTGTAGGGTCCCTGCCTCTGGGACCAGGGGTAAAGATGGCTTCCGGGGAACCCTCCAGTTCCGCCCTGCTGGTAATGGCACCCAGAGCTCTACCAGGAAAGCGGGCCCAGCTTCAGCAGGCCCCCACCACTGGCAGGCCAAGAGCGGCCCAGTACCCCATGTGCTGTCAGGTCCTGCAAGTCCAAGGCTGGCCCGAAATGCCCGCCCCCTGGCTGATGGCCCAGCCACCGAGGAGCATCCCAGTCCCTTGGGAATCCCATACTCTAAACTGTCTCAGTCAAAGCACCTAAAAGCCAGGACAGGTGGCAGCCAGTGGGCCTCATCTGATTCTAAACGGAGGGCTCCGGCCCCCCAGGACCGCAAGGATCCCTAGCAGCCTGTCTCAACCTGGCGCCACACCCTCCCAGGCCTCTGCCCAGCCCAGACTCAAGATGTGGGAAGCAGATGGGCCACATCCCAGGGTGCCAGGAAGGTGGTGAGCAGGTGTTGGGACTCACCTGGTCAGTGCACCAGTACCAGGTAGCCATGATGGTCAAGCCAAAAATCATCCCGGTCCATGGCAGGTCCCCTGTGTGGGGGTCTCGGAACATATGCATGGCGTCTGCCCTTGGCAGGTGGCAGGTGGTGTTGGCGATGGTCCTGGAGGGGATGGCACGGGCATAGGCTGCCTCCAGCTGCCCATAACCACCGATCTGGTTGAAAGCTGGAGGGATTGGGGTGGGACAAACACGGTTTGGTGGTTGGGGGACCTGAGTTCCTGGACTCCCACTGCTCTCATCTCACAAGTAACTTCCTGACATGTCAAACTTGAGTCTTTCTCACCTCGTCTTTCCAGTATTAGGAAAGGTGTGGAGGGTAGAGGGTTTAAAAAAAAAAAGAAGGGTGAATCTGAATAGTTACTTTATTTGTATTTAAAATAATACTATTAGAAGAGCATTTTGCACGTGGACACCCAGGCAGGGTTGCTGCTGCCTTTGGATGCCTGTTGACCTCCAGGAGGCAAAAGTGTTTTTTTCTCAGGTTTAAGGACCTTCCTGAGGCTTCTTACCTGGGGCACCCAAAGGCAGAGCTAAGGATGACCACAACCCCATCCCCAGGAGCCACAGAGGTTCAGGGAGGGGCAGCGGCTCCAACAAGGACACACAGTCCCTCAGGTGGGGTCAGGCCAGGGCTCTGTCTTACGTCCAGCCCATGTTTGCCTCTCACTGTTCCCAGTCTACCTCGGGGTCAGGGCCCTGTGTGGCCAAGCCCTGGCCCATTAGTGGCTTTCACTGTGTCTGTGGTCTCCCCCTCCTGTCCAAACTGGACCTGGTTGCCTGGATCTCTTTCATGCAGGGGGCTCCAGGGACAAAGCACCTTTGGTCTCAGAGGGAGAATTCTCGAGAGATGGGAGAAACCCTGTCCCTGCCCAGGTCCTGTTTCCCAGCCCCCCACCTTCCTGAGCTGCCTTCCTAGATAGACCAGGGTCTGTGCTTAGACCAGGACCCTTGTAGGGCTCAGAGCAAACAGACACTACACGGCCTCTCAGTCTGAGTCTGGAGGAGTTGTTAAAGGTGTTCATTCACTGTCCATGGGGTCTTCCTGGCTCTGCTTGATACTTCAAGCAACAAGGAGCTCACTGCTTATGTAGCAGCCCCACAAGCTTCCTGTATGTTCCAGACTAATATGGTTCATCTGAGCTGTCTTCTCCCTACCCCCACCCTACCTTGGTCCAGTAGGAGGTGGCATCACTTCTTGGATTTGTACATGATGTTAAACATTTGGAGCAGACACCAGGTCTCCTAATTGTGGTCTACACACCTGCCTGCAGCTCCACCTCCTGGTCAGGTGCTGAGCCAGGCTGGGCACAACCAGCCCATTGTTTCTGAGCCCAGTTTCTGGGGCCTCACCTGACTTGGAGCTGGTGACAGCTGTGGCACCCCCCACCATCCAGGGGAGGCCAGCAGGGGCTGATCCTAGTGGTCTGACCTCCCAACTGCCCCCTCAGCATAAGCCCTGCTGGGAGTGGGGAGGGCCAGTCCCCAAGGGCCTTGCTGCTAGGGCAGCCTGGCCACAGCTCAGAGCCTTCAGTCCTCACCTTTGACTGTCAGAATGACAGCCCCTACCACCATGATGAGCGTCTGCAGGGCATCCGTGTAGATCACAGCAGCTAGGCCCCCTGAGAATGGAAACAAGCTCGCTGGAGAGGGGCCTGGCCTGGGAAGGACAGATGCAGGAAGGAGCTTCCAGAGCTCCCCCATGGTGGCCGTCCCATGTGCACAGCCCCGCCCTTTACAGACAGGTGAGCTGAGTCACAGCAGGCTTTAGGCTCCTCTGACTCCATCTGGCCACTTGGCAGGGTACTCCCCAGTCTGTGGGAGTAGCACAGGTGGCACTCTGTCTCCTGTGCCCATCCCTGGCTGCCCTCCCTGCTGCAGACCGTACCTGCAATGGTGTACAGGGCTGTGATGACCAGTGTGAGGGTGGTGGAGAGGTAGAAGTTCCAGCCCAGGCAGATGTGCACAAAGAGAGCCCCGGCGTACAGGTCCAGCTGGGGAGGAAGGGAGGCTTGTGTGGGCATCTGGGTCATTGCTGAGGCTTGTGGGGCCTCAGTGTCCCTCACCTGTCTGCACCACGGGGGGCTGTTGTGAGGGTGGAGGAAGAACTGGCTGTCGGCAACCCAGATATACAGGGGATGTTACTGTTGCCAATAAACTCAAACTGGCCACCGCCCACCAAGAGCAGCATGTTACTAAATCAGGCCCCTGCCCAGGAGAACCCTGTCTCTTGGTTCCCAGGGGCACTCTGACAAGGAGTCTTCTGAGGAGTTCATAAGGGTTTCCATGGGGACTGGGGGATGGGGCAGAGGGCCAGTCTTGCTACTGCCCCCCGCCCCCCGAGCTCCCCTTACTGGTGGCTCAGAAATCTATGTATGTCTCAGGACCAGGTTGGCCCAGGGCTGGACTAGACACAGCCCTGCCATCCCAGAATGAGGGGCCACATGTGGGGTAGCAGCCCTCATCTGGGGACTTTATAGCCTATGATCTCAGAGGGAGGGTAGGTCTCTACCCTACAG
Source organism: Galagoides demidoff (assembly GCA_963574575.1). Taxonomy (NCBI): domain Eukaryota; kingdom Metazoa; phylum Chordata; class Mammalia; order Primates; family Galagidae; genus Galagoides; species Galagoides demidoff. Next base: position 7,630 of record CAUYQV010021211.1, read on the forward strand.
GATCCAATCTGGGTAACAGGCTCCATCCCCAAGTCTCCAAATCTGCCATTCATTCTGTGTAGGCCCCGTAGAGGGACATAACCTGAAACATAGCCTCTGGGGCCCAGCTGTGGGTCACAGAGCCTGCTAGCTGGTAGGGGGGACACTAGGCCCCTTCAAGCTTCCCTAGGGCCTGGCCTAACTTGGAGCAGACCAGCCCTGCCTGCAGCCAGGCTCCAGTGACTCCACCTGCTGGCCCCAGCCCCAGGGACGTGGCCCAGACTATGGGCTCTGACTCCCAAGGTCTGTACTCCGTGCAGGTGCCTCCCTAACCCTCTCTTGGAGAGATCCACCAATTTGGAAACTCTAACCAGGTACTCTTAGGAGAACACTGACCCCCTCGCTCTGGCCCCTGGCAACAGCTGTTTGTGTGTGTGTGCACGCAGTGGTGGTTCATGGGGACGTGGGGAGTTGGTGTCTCCCTCCAGCTGCAACAGAAAAGCCCAGAGGTGCTGAATAGCAGAGCAGGAAGGCCTCTTCACACACCCTCCCCATCAAGTGGGGAGAAGCTGGGTACCAGGAGGGGAGGGGACTTCCCCAAAGTCAGGCCCTGGTAGACAGAGTTGGAATTGCCAGGGGTGGGAGGACAGGAGGTTTCTAGAAAGCCTGTAGCAGCTGCTGCTCAGGACTCCTCCCTGGACCCCAGGTTCCCTCCTCTAGGACAGAGCCTGGTCTGCATCCAGCCTTCAGGCTCTGACTCCTCATTCCCCACCCAGCACGCTGCTGCCTCCAGGTCTCCCCAGTCTCTGCCTCCCATCTTTTAGAACCCACCCATCTCAGAGTGCCCCAGAGCCCTCTGTTCCTTGGGGACAGATAAAGCTCCCCCCCCCTTTTATGGCAGGAGCCCCCTGAGAGTGATGAGGAGTCTCTAAGCTTTAGGAACAGCTCAAGCAAAGGTGTGTGGGGACTATTCCTGCTGTCTTCCCTGTACCTTGGACCTGCCATGGCATGCCACCTGCCAGGGAGTCCCTGTCTGACCCTCCTACAGCCCAGGCTCTCTTCCCTATGGTAGAAGCCAAGGGCTTCATGACCCTGGGTCTGTGTCCTTGATCTGCCATGTCCTGGCCATGCATCTTTAAACGGGTCTCAGTGGCCCTTATCTGTAATATGGGCACAGATGCAGAAGGAACCCAGTTGTTCCTGCCTGCCAGGCTTTCCATCCATCACTCCTCTCCAGACAAGACTCTTGGGAAGATTTGGGGATCGCTAAGATGACCAACTGTCCTCTGGGCCCTCTCCCTGGGGCTAGGAGCAGCTGCGGAGTATAACCCACCTTCCTAAAGTTCAGTCAGGAGGCCCAGGCCAAGGAGCAAGGGAACTTGCCCATGGAGGCAAAAGGTCTGCACCAGGGAACTGCATCCCTCAAGGAGGGCCACTCTCAAAGGCATAAGACAAGCCAGGCCCTCACTCCAGGCCACCACCCAGCAGGGCCAGGCCTACTGGTCACCCCCAGCTCAGAAACCTGCTGCTGTCCAGAGGCGCTGCCTGCTCCTGTGAAGTGGCCCCACACTCATCCACCACTGTCTTTACCCTTGCAGGACCCCCTTGAGCCTTCCCCTCTTCTTGTACCCAGAAACCCTGCTGCCCTCAGGGCCCAGCCTGTCCTCCAGGACACCTGCCGACTTGGGTGCTCATGTGCTCTGTATGCAGAGTTTCAGGCAGTGCCCACAGCCCCTACTCCACAGAGAGGGGGACACCTGGGCTGTCCTTGAGAATGAGTTCAGAATTTCCTGCTCACACTCTTCCTCTCTCTCCTACATTTCCTGGGCACCACCCACCAGTGACCTCTCTGGAAGCCAAGGATACAGAAATGACTTAATACCTGGCCCGACCCACCAGGGGACTCACACTGCAACAGGAGGCAGACTGATAATCCGGATGAATAAGCTTGGACCTCAGAAGAGGACATTGACAGGGCTGGTGTTTAAGTCTGGCTTTATGGAGATAGCGACAATGATGGGGGGAGCAAATGCCAAGGACAGAGGTGGGGAGGTGGGGAGTGTGTCTGGGGTGGCTGGGCCAGGAACCTAGGCTTTAGGGGTCACTGTGTCAGACACTTCCAGAACCAGTGGGGGAGAAGTGTGAAGAAAGGCCAAGGGTAAGCCTTGTGATTCTGGAGACAGGCTGGATATGCAGATGAATCCAGTGTTCCTGGGCTCAGCCCTGGGAGGTCAGGACTGCTGGGCCCATACACTTCAGACAGTGCCATTACTGAGTGCCATTCCCAGCTATTGCTGGGTGCCCCAGTCCCTACACACCAACCTGGCAACTAGTATTCCTCAACTCATCCCGGCAGCCCCAGCATTGGCTCTGATGCCCAGCCCTGATGTGAATGAGTGTCTCCACATTTTACAGTTGAGCAAACTGAATCACCCCATCATAAGGTGAAGTTCACAGGGCTACATCCTGGCTGCTTTGGGGCAGCAGTGCCATGACAGGGACCTTGGACTGGTGGGAGAGGCCTGGATTTGAAACAGTGGTCTCTGCCTGATTTGTCATGACCTTGGCCAAGTGACAGCCACTCTGTAAGCCTCAACTGTCTTATCCGTAATCTGGGGGACCTGGATAAGATGTTCTCTCAGCATCCTCTCACTTCTATTGGGGTCTTTCCACAGCCATTCAGGAGGCTCCATCCAAGCCACCCTCTCTAAGCATGCTTCGAGTGTGACACACAAACTCTGCCATGATGGTGTCAGCAGGAAGAAACCGAGGGAGGAAGTACCCTGTGCCCATGGCTCAGCCTCCCTTCTCTCATCTCTGTCCTCCCAGTCTACTCCCCAGAGATTCCAGAGAGCACTGACCACATCCACCCTGCTCACAGTCCCCAGTGCCCTTTGGCCACTTTGGTCTCTCACAATCAGAGCTCCCTGGTCTTATCTCTCATGGCAGGCCATAGTTGGAATGTGGCAGCCCCAAAGCCAATGTCATATAGGAGGCCCCCTCAGGCAGGGGCACTGGCCTACAAAGGAACCTGCAATAGTGGGGTCCGGAGAATCACCACCCTGAACTGTGGGGGGGACCTGTGGCCCAGTTCCATCACTATGGCACTCTCGGCCAGCCACTTAACCTCTGGAAAATAGGGAGTGAGGCCTGGTACCCCACACCACTAGGAGTGAAGGTCCTCCATGGTATGGTGACCCTCCATCTCCCTGGCCTCACCTCTGCCTCTTCTTCGTGTGCTGCAGCAGCCATGCTGGCCTCTTTGCACTCCCTGAGTGCCAGGCACAGCCCTGCCTTGGGGCTGTTACACCTGCCGTGGTCTCTACCTGGAACCCCCTAACCTGGATGTCCTGCAAAATTACTCAAGGCTGTCAATCTCCCTAGGATCCCCCCAGCAGCAGGCCCAGCCCCCTTACCTGCTGTCCCCCTTCTTAAACACTTAGCAGCACCTGCTGGGATGCTGACCATGGACTCGGACACCTGCTGTCTGTCTCCCCCTCTTCCTGCCCTTGACATATCCCCAGAACTGCACGAGCTCAGCACACACCTCACGGGACCAAGTGGGGGAATCTATGCCTGTGATCCACTCATTTTTTTCTGTGAATGGCTAGATTTTAAATATTTTTGGCTTTGCAGGCCACATGGCCTCTGTTCTGACTCATCAGCTCGGCTGCTGGGTCCCCAGACGGACAGTGGGACACATGAGTGGGTTTGGGTTGTGGGCTCTGGAGCCCATTCCCTTTCTGTGCACCTATTGTGCGCCGGCCTGGGTGAGCACCCCACACTATAGGTGCTTTCCAGACAGAAGAGGTGAAGAAACCGACCAGTAAAATCATAATACAAGGTAAAAGTGCCATAAGTGACCCAAACATGGGGCGGAAATGAAAAGTGGGAAGGAGGGGGTGGGCAGCAGTGGAAATGCCACCTCTCAGGCAGGACAGAGCATGGTGGGTCCAGGAGCTCAGAAGCTGGCTGGGCCGGGGCACATGGGGACAGCAAAAGAGGGCAGCAACGTTCCACTGGGACCATGGGATGATGTAAGGCCCCTGGGTAGGACCAGGCAGGGCAAAAGTGAGGCTTTCTCCTGGTTTGGGAGAAATGCAGGTGCCCTCTGGTTTCCTCTGAACAAGCTAAGGGCAGGAGGCCCCATGAGGGCTCCCAAAGGGATTGATTACACCCGAAGCGGGGGACAGGGCACATGGGTCTGACCCAGGGAGTGTGGCAAAGGAGGGAGGAGATTCTGGTCCTACCCCTGACAGCTATGGCCTCTATGCAAGTGGACAAGGTGGAGGACACAGGGGACAATTTGTGAGGAAATCACACAGTAAATATCAGTGTGCAGCCTCTCTGCTGCCCCACGGAGGAAGGTGGCCTGTTGGGACAGGGTCGGAGCTCAGGTGAGGGGCAGCTGGAGCACCAGGCAGCCCCCACCTCCTTCAGCCTGGAATATGCCCTGGCGTGGACGACAGTTTCCACTAACTGGGCAATGGAGTGAGGTTCCTTTGTGCACGTAGGGAGCTTGGGGCTCCAAACTGTGCAGAGCCCAGCAGACCAGCCCCAGCTGCACGCCATAGCCCACACATTCCCCCTCAGCCTAGCTCTTGTGGTGGCTAAAGATGGTATCAGGAGTGAGGCTGCCTGGTCCCCATAGTGTGCTCTCTTGGGGACCCAGGCCATGAGGGCCATCTGCAGGAGCTCACGGTGCGGGGGGGGGGGGGGAAGCCGGCTGGTAGGGTATGGCCTTGGGCCCTGCCTTCTAGGACTTTGACAAAGGTATGTGTTTCACCTGTATTAGTGTCCAGTATAGCCCATCTCAAACACCACCCCAGCCAGCCCCATCATGTCCTCTTCCAAGGTCCGTGCTTGGAAGTGGGCAGCAATGGAAATGCCACCTCTTAAGAATCTCAAGTCATTTCTGTATCCTTTGGTTTCCCGGGAGGTCGCTGGTGGTGGTAGTGGTGGGTGCTCAGGAAATGCAGGGGAGGGAGGAAAAATGTGAGCAGAATATTCTGGACTCATCCTCAAGGACAGCCCAAGGCCAGGTACTTCCAGGCTCTGAAGGGATCTCCAAAGAAAGAAAACCTCTTATGATACTCTGAGAGTGTCTAGCAGAGATGGCTATGCAGAGCTTGCTGTTAACCACTCATGGAAACCCACCCATATGAATATCAAGGCACTCTGGGGTACCCCCTGGAGTCACCCATGGGCACCGTGTAGGTGGAGTTGAGCCAGGGCTGCAGTAGGGACGCCCCAGGAGAGCAGGAAGCAGGTCAGATGCTGGGTGCTGCCTCTACAGGGCCCAGCAGGGCTCTATGTGGACCCTCACAGGGCCCCATTGCCAGGTACCCCTGTCCACAGCTTCTGGCTGCCAGTGAGGCCTTGACCGTTACACCTCCATTCCTTCCACTAAATCAATGTCACACCTGGGTTTCCCTAGTCCCAGAGCTGAACAAGGAGGGACCAGGGGGTAGCATCACTGAAGAGAAACCACCCCATAAGACATGGCCCACAGACACCACGCCAGACCTTAGAAACTGGCCTGCGTGCCCCTAACCCCCACAAGTGAGGAAATTGAGGTCCAGGGAGACCTGGGGACTTTTCCAGGTTCCCTGAGCCAGAATCAGGCAGCCCCAAGGCTCATGCTCCCTTCAGAAGCCTGGAGCTGAACAAGGGCAGATGCCACCAGGGACCCGGAGTGAGAGTTGGAAGGCCTGATGTTGCAACAAGGTACCAGGAGGCTTGGGATGAGTTCTCTTCCCTTCTAGGCCTCAGTTTCCCTATTTGTAAAGTCAGGGACTTGGACAAGTCCAACCCTAAACTCCTGCTGACACTGGCATAGGAGGTGTGCTTTTGGCTCCTGATGTCCCAGGAGCCCTGGGCCAAGCCCCTCTGGGAGAAGGAAGAGCCTGGCAGAGCCAGGACGGGACTGGCTGAGACCGCAGGGCTTTGGTGCCCCCTAGTGGGAAGTCCATGCTCACCTTGTGCTGCCCCAGCTCTGACCCTCGTACCTGAGGGCCACCCTAGCACCCGACTAGGACCTGAGGGGAGGCACTGGGCTGCGTTTGCTACCCCTGTCCCTTGCTGGGCCTCCGTTTCCCCAGCTATTAAACAGGGCAGGCTCTGTGGTCTGGGAGCTGTGGGGGCAGCTTACCGATATCTTAGTGAAGACAGACAGCAGCAGGGAGAGGACAGACAGGTACATGCGAATCCGTTGGCCTCCGTAGCGCTTCTGAATGTACTCAGGCAAAGTGACAATCTGAGGGGCACAGGTAGCATTCAGCCCTCCCTGAGACGGCGCCCCACATTTGGGGCACGGGCCATCTCCATCAATATCTCTCCCCCAGCACATAAAGCAGCTGTGAGTCCCTGGGGACAACACCTTGAGTTCCAGGCTGAGTTCCAACTGTGTGCTGAGGGTTGTAGGCTGGACAGTGGCATTCAGAGATGGCCCTTCAGGGCTGAAATGAGGAGGGATCAGAGGGGCCGTGACTAGACACAGGGCAAGTTTAGAAACTATTATGATAAATCCAGATGAGCTTTGATGAGGCTGGACTGATGCAGTGGCTGTGAGGGGCAGAGCAGGGGACAGGCTGAGGGGGTCCAGGAAGTGGAATCAACTGGACTCAGGAGGAGACAGAATTAAGAATGGTGCATCTCAGGTGTGCAGGCCAGGTGTGTGGCCCAGGTGTGCCACCAAGGAATGCTGCCCAGGTTTGCGGCTTGTGTGCCTGAGTGGGTGAAGCATCAAGTTTACAGAGCAGCATACAGGATAGTGGAAGCCAGCCAGCAAGGCACCAGGCTGAAGTCCAAGGGGAGCCGGCCTAATGGGTTGGTAGGCACACTTGTTGGACTAATATTAACAGCAAACTCAGCCCTGAGAGTTCACTACCTTGTGAAGTGAGGCCACAGGGATCCCAGCCATCACCACCAACTACTTGGACCAAGACCCAGCCCTTGGCTAAAGGTCCCTGGAGCAGACTCACCTCCGAGGAGATGTAGATGGGGACAAAGATCCATGCCAGCGCTAGCAGCACATACGTGGCCTGCAGGGACAGAGGCAGGTGAGAACCAGGGGCACAGCTCCCATAAGCCCTGCTCTGGGGACACAGCTGGATGTGGCTGAGCTGAGCAGCCTGGAGATGCAGCTTCCCCCACTCCTCATGACTTGCCCCTTCCCTGCTCTGGACCTCGGCAGACAAATGGCCCAGTGGGCCCAGGCCAACAGCTCCCTGCCAGTGCCGTGGCGTCTGAAGGCCAGACTTGCCCAGGAATAGCCCTGCATGGAGCCCGCTGGGACATGGGCTGATACCAGTCACAGAAGCTGCCCTCACCCAGGCTAAGGTGCCCATCCCCTCTGCCCAACCTCCTGCAGGCTGCCCATCCTCTGGAGCTCACATTCCACTCGAAGCCTGCGACGGCCAGGCCTCCAGCTGCACCTGAGCCTGCCAAGCCGATGAAGAGGCCAGAGCCTTCACTGCTGGCAAAAAGGGAAGCTCCGATCTTGAGGAGAGAGGGGGAGATGCATCAGCCACAGGTCCCCACACTAGCCCTACCCTGCGCCAGATAATATCTTCATTCTCATGAACCTAAGTGGGCCCCTACCCTGACTTCAAAGATGAGACACTTGGGGTGTGGGTACACCGCTAAGGAGCATTCGTAAGTTTCAGACGCCGAAGCCCCTGCTTTTCACAGTTTCCAGCAGCCCAGTCCTAAGCTGGAAGCTCAGGGATATCCCCCTGGCCTCAGGCTTGCTGCATTGAGCCAATCTGGGTGTTGACCTCAGGACAGGAAGACACAAAAACTGACCCTAGGGATGCAGATGCTGGTTGATCTGACCTCACATTGGCCCACCACAGATGAAGGACGGGGTGTCAGAAGTCAGGTGCACTCACCGGCCACCATGTCATGTCCCGGCCTGCCAGGAAGTAGCCGCTCACAGTGTTCCTGCTGGCCCGACAAGAGGACTGAGAAACAGAAAGGGTGGGACTTGGAGCCTTTGCATCGCTGGAGGGAATGTAGGGTAGGGCTAACACTGTGGACATGGTGTGGTGACACCCCAAAAGGTTAGCCATAGAATCATCATGGGACCCAGCAATTCCTCTACCTGGTATAGCCCAAAGTAATATAGAAAATGTATGTCCACACAGGACAGGTGTGCTCGTAACAGTGGTATCAGAATGGCCAAAAGTGGAACAACTTATATTTCCATGAAGGGATGGATGAACAGAATGTAGTCTAGCCGTACAAAGAGTGCCATTCAGCCATCAAAAGGGATAAGGTTCTGACACCTGCTACAAATTGGAGGCAGCTTCAAAACATAATGCTGAATAGACTGGGCTTGGTGGCTCACACCTGTAATCCCAGAACTCTGGGAGGCTGAGGTGAGCAAATTGTCTGAGCTCACAGGTTCAAGATCAGCCTGAGCTACAGGGAGACTTCATCTCTACAAATAGCCAGGCATTGTAGTGGGCACCTGTAGACTCAAATACTGGGGAGGCTGAGGCAAGAGAATTCAAGAGAATTTTGAGCCCAAAAGTTTGAGATTGCTGTGAGCTATGACACCATAGCATTCTACCAGGGGGCAACAAAAATGAGACTCTGTCTCAAAAAAAAGAAAAATGATAAAAAAATCACACTGGGCTTGGTGCCCATAGCGCAGTGGTTATGGCACTGGCCATATATACACTGAGGCTGGCAGGTTTGAACCTGGCCCAGGCCAAGTAAACAACAATGACAACTGCAACAAAAAAATAGCTGGGCGTTGTGGCAGGTGCCTATAGTCCCAGCTACTTGGGACGATGGGGCAAGAGAATCACTTAAGCCCAGGAGTTTGAGATTGCTGTGAGCTGTGATGCCACAGCACTCTACTGAGGGTGACATATAGTGAGACTCTGTCTCAAACAAACAAAAAATCACACTGAGTGAAAGAAGCAAGACACAAAAGCCACATGTATGATTCCATTGATATGAAATGTCCAGAGGGGCAAATCCAGAGACTGGCAGCAGACACATGGTTTCCAGAGGGTGGGGAGGCAGGAATGGGGAGTGATGGCTGGTGGGGACAGGGTTTCCTCTTGGAGTGATAAAAAAAAAAATTTTTTTTTTTTTGAGACAGAGCCTCAAGCTGTACCCCTGGGTAGAGTGCCGTGGCTTCACAGCTCACAGCAACCTCCAACTCCTGGGCTCAAGCGAGTCTCCTGCCTCCTCCTCCCAAGTAGCTGGGACCACAGGCACCTGCCAAAATACCTGGCTATTTTTTGGTTGCAGCCATCATTGTTGTTTGGCAGGCCAAGGCTGGATTCGAACCTGCCACCTTAGGTGTATGTGGCTGGCGCCTTAGCCACTTGAGCCACAGGTGCCAAGCTGATAAAAATGTTTTGGAGCTAGCTAGAGGTGATGGCTGTACAACACTGTGCATTACTAAATGCCATGAAGTGGTGAATTTTACGTTATGTGAATTCTACCTCAGTTAAAAAAAGAAATGGGGCTCGGCGCCTGTGGCTCAATCGGCTAAGGCGCCAGCCACGTACACCTAAGGTGGCGGGTTCGAATCCCCAGCCCGGGCCTGCCAAACAACAATGATGGCTGCAACCAAAAAATAGCCAGGCGTTGTGGCGGGCGCCTGT
>CAUYQV010021214.1:0-13605 GCA_963574575.1 Galagoides demidoff
GGTTTTTAAAGCTTACAGGCGAACAGCGGGCGGAGGGAGTGGGAGGAGGAGTAAAGAGGGAATGTGTCCTTCACTGATTGGCAGATTTGAGGCTCAGGCCGTTAGCTGGTTGCGCGGGCGTGGGAACAGGTGCCATTTTGAGTCTAAACAAAGAACTGATAACTGCAAGGAAAATAGCTAAGTGGGAAATTGGCTGTGGTTGCATGGGGGTTTTTCAGTAACAGGATGTGTGCAGACAGGGTGAGGCACGTAATTTTTTTGAAAATCTCGCAAGTGCGTTTCGGGGGAGGGGCAGACTGGGGAGCACACACTGCCTTGGCTAAAATCAAGGGTCTTCAGTTTTGTCACGCTTTTTGGCCCCCCACACTCTTCTCTATTAGTTTGAGTAAAATCATTGATTTGAGACTTTGCTTTCTTTTTGATTTAAATAATTAATGCTACAGATTTCCCACTAAGCACTACCGTATCCTTTCTTATTTCACAAAACTTTGGTAGGTTGTATTTTTATTTTCATTCAGTTAAAAATATTTTCTAATGATCTTTTTTGAATTGCTTATGCAAACTTGAGTTCATTTAGAAATTTTCAATTTATAAATATGTGAGAATAATCCAGATATCTTTTGTTATCCATCTTTTACTTGTGTTGTGGTCAAAAACATACTTTGTATGATTTCAATTCTTTTACATTAATTGAGATTTATTTCATGGCCCAGACTATGGTCCAGCTTGATGAATGCTCTGCACACTTGAAAGGAATGTAATTCTGTTATTATTAGGTAGAGTGTTCTATAACTATCAATCAAGTCAAATTAATTGATAACACTCTTCAAATTTTCTACATACTTATTGAGTTTAGAAAATACATGTTGCGGTTATTGAAGGAAGACTGTTGACATTTCCCCCTACATCCCAAGATTCATCTGTTCTTTTCAGTTCTACAGATTTTTGCTCTGTGTATTTTGAAGCTCTTATTAGGTGTGCGCACAATTAAAAATAATTTTTTGTCTTCTTTATAATTTGATTCATTTATCATTATTAAAAATTTCTCTTTTATTCCCAGTAATACACATATTTGTTGTTCTAAATCTAGTTAATATGAAATAAATATAGCCTTCTCATCTTTCTATTGATTAGTATTTGGATGACATATCTTTCTCCATCCGCTCACTGTTAATCTCTCCACGTCTTTATATTTTAAACGGATTTCTTGTGAATAGCACAAACTTGACTTGTCCTGTTCAAAAGTACAGTACCCAAACAATTTCTATCTTTCAATTGTGGCACCTTGATCATTTAATCTTAATGTAATTATGAATATTAAATCTATGCTCTATTTTTTCTACTTGTTATTTGTTCCATTGTTTTCTTCTCTTTTCTGCCTTCTTCTGAATCTGTGGAAATTTTTCATGATTCCATTTTATCCCCACTCTGGATTATGAGTTAAACTCTTTCTTGGTTTGTTCCCTTATTTCTTTAGTGGTTGCCGTAAGGATTATAATATGTGCCTTAAACCTATCACAGTTTCTCTCAAATAATAGGTCCATTTCTCCTTCTCCACTTACGTGTTATTATTGTTGTCTGTGTCACTTCCACATATGCTAAAACATTGCTTCTTGTCTTTACTTCACACAATGAAAAATAGGAAAAAGTGTATTTTATGTTTACCTGTATGCTTACTACCGCTGATGCTCTTTATTACCAAGTGTAGATCCCAATTTCCATCTGATATAATTTTCTTCCACCTGAAGATAGATCTCTTTTAACATTTTCTCAAGGAGAATTCTGGTAATAAATTCTTTCAGCCTTTGCTTGTCTAAAATATCTTCATTTTTTGAGATAATTTTATTCTGGACTAACAAACCCAGAGAAACAGCTTTGTTTGTTTGTATTTCCTTTCAACACATCCAACCCGCCTCTCCTTTACTTTTTGGCTTGATTCACTTCTCTTGAGTAGTGTCCTGTCAATTTATTTTTGCTGTTCTGTGCATAATATGTCTCTTCTCTTGCTGTTTTAAATATTTTTCTTATCTCTGGTGTTTATCCAATTTTTTTTTTTAAGGAAGTGCCTTGACTTTTTTTTTAGTATGCTTATTCTCTTTGGAATAGTTTGAAGTTCTTGATTTTATACATTCATAGTTTTTATCAAATTTGGAAAATTTTTTTTCCTTACTATACTGTCCCAACTTTCTCCTCTCCTCTGGGACTCCAATTACACATTATGTTTATATATTGACACTATGTTCATTTTCTCCAGTCCTTTTTTTTTTCCTCAGGGCTTTATTTTGGATAGCTCTATTACTACATATTTACATTTATTGGTAAGATTTTTCTGCAATGTTTAATCTGCTGTTAATCCCCTTTCATTGTCATTTTTATTTCAGATAATGTATTTTTAATTTCCAGTCATTTGTATATGGTTCATTTTTCTTCTCATCGTGCTGGTTGCCTTTACCTACTAAAAACATGGGTATGTTCCTAATAACTGTCTGAATGGCTTTTCTGCTGATTTCATCATCTCTGTTATTTCTAGTTTATTGATTAGCTTTTCTTCTAGCTATGAGTCAAGTATTTTTGCTTCTTTGCATTCTTGTTAATATTCTATGTATTGTGAAAAATGCAAATTTGACATTGTTAGATGTTAGATTTTTTTTTTGAGATTCTTAAAGTAGTATCGTTTTTTGTTTTAGCATGAAGTTCCATTTCTTAGAATTAGCTGGACTTTTTTTTTCCTTTTTAAATTTTAAGTGACAAATAATAAATATATTTATTGGGTGCAACATGAGATTTTGATGCATGGATACAATGTAGAATAATGAAATAATCAAATCAGGCTAAATGACATATCCTCTCTCAGACTTACCATTTCTTTGTGATAACAGCTTTTAAAGTAGAATATTTTTAAAGATTATTTTCAAGATATTTTAGGGTGGGTTCTCAGCTTAGTCTAACTTAGTCCACTATGCTAATACTTTGGCAATCCTTTTGTGGGACTCTTTCTAATGACATCTTTCCCACTCTACCTCTTAGAAACATAAACTACACCCAGCTTTAATGAGTGTTAGCAATTCTCCTATCTACTAGTGCTCAGTGGTTTTTTCCATGGCTTGAGCAATTTTCTGTCACATAGGTGCAAATCACTACTTATCCAAAGACTTAAGAAAACCTCTGTATGGTGTCCAGAGTGCTCTTTTAACGTTGGCAGATTCCCCCTCTATAACATTCTTTAAAACTTAGCTCACTGACTTCCCTGAACTCTCATATATTTTCCCTTAATTGACCAGGTTCTGTTTGCTTACTCCCTTCCTGCAGGGTAGCCTGGAAATTGCCTTTAGGCAGAAAACTGGTACAATTATAGGACTCAATTTGTTTCCCTTCTCTTGGGGACACAGTTCTGCATTGTTTTTCTCTCAATGTCAAAAAATCATTTCATATATTTTGTCTGATTCTCTTATTGTGCAGAGTAAGAGGGTAAATCTATCCTTGTTACTTCCTTTTGGCCAGAAGCAAAAGTCCCCAAATTATAACTATTTAAGAGGAAGACATAAAAATATCTATTATTTACACTGCTATAATTACTAGAAAACTTGAGAAAATAAATAGAACATGCCATTATATCTAATAGCAGACCTTTTGTGAATTATAAAATTCTTCATAAATGATAAAAGAAATTTTAAAAACTCAAATTCATAAATTATAATTTTTAAAGATCTCACTTACAAGAACTACTAGGAAAGTACAGAATTACCACAAATAAACTTTAAAAATGTAGAGTAAGAAATATGAAGAGGCCAATCACAGTGGCTAATATCTATAATCCTAGCATTTGGGAGGCCAAAGTGGGAGAATTACTTGAGGCCAGGAGTTAGAGACCAACCTGAGCAACATAGTGAGACCCCATCTTTACAAATTAAAAAAAGAAAAATTAGTCAAGCATAGTGGCACACACCTGTAGTCCTTGTTACTTGGGAGGCTGAGGCCAAAGGATAACTTGATAGTACAAATTTGAGGTTGCAGTGGGCTATGATATCACTGTTCTCCAGCCTGGGCAGAAGAGTGAGACACTGTCTCAAAAAAGAAAAAATGATAAAGAAAACTATTTAATTTTCCTGAAGAATGTTAACCAAGGTACTATAAAGCCTCCAGATGGCATTATCAGTAGGATAAAATGTATTTCAATGTGTGCGTGCGTATATATATTACATCATTCATACAACAAAACCAAATGATTGCTCTGAGTGACACCAAAATTTCACCTGATCACATTTTATATTTGTTCTGAAAAAATATGTTTTAGAAAATAAGAATATAAGGATATTATTTTTACCTGGTAAACATACATGTCTCCAAACAACCACTAGGATTATAATAATAATGAGGCAATTTATAGTCATTAATGTCAGGAATGATTCCCATTATTGCCATTATTTACCTTTGTTCTCTTAATGACAGTTAGCCATGTCATTATTCAAAGAGTTAGGAAGAACCCCATGAGTTCAAAATGAGAGTGATCAATGTTGGAAAGGAGAACATGAGTAAAATATTTACTGATGACATAAGACTGAAATTATTCCTTTAACAAAGAAAAAATTAACTAAAATACCGAAAAAATACCAGCTAAAGAGTGAAAGTCACAAATTAATCACACAAGTTTGAATAGAAAATATAATGGCTGTTTATTTTGGTTTACAAGCAAAAGAACCCATATTACTTAGAAATATGACACATAGATGATGGAATTATGAAAAAAGGCGAGGAAATGCTATCATAAAGGTCAAGTTGCTGATCATCTCAAGAAGGCAAAGAGCCATGAGAGGGAAAAGTACATAAGTGAGTGTATAGAACACTGACAATGCCATGTCTTGACCTTGGTGATGGTTAAATGAGTGTACAGCTTATCAACATTAGTTACATGTTTTATATTTTATTCAATTTTATTTTGTAATACAAATTAAAAGATATATATGTATGTATGTGTGTGAAGAAAACCTTATTCAAATAACATCATCATTAAGAATAAGAATAAACTTGATAACAAATATGCAAAATACAGTAATAAAATAAAACTCATAAAAAAAACCATTGACTTCACTGAAAAAATTTTTTTAGATAAAGAGGCTCAGTATTATATGGCTGAAAATTCTTAACAAATCTATACATTTTAAGCAAGCCTTCTGAATATATGAACAAATTTAAAATTAGAATGAAGTAAGAGTATTCCAAAGTTTATATGGAAAGCTAAATATTATGGGGACATGCTCTATCCATTATACTATAAAAATGTATTTTAAACACTGTTAACAGAGAACATAAATGTATGTGCATATATAGTAATTAATGTATGAGAAATGTAATATTTTAAATAGATAGAATAAGTAGAGGAGTTAGGGTGGTATTGGAAAATTCAAAAACAAAAACATCAAAGTGAATTAATGACTGATTTCTGGATTAAAAGGAAACACTAATAAATATAACCCAGTAATTTTAGGGTGATGAAAATTCTATAGCAGAAAGTCTATCAGAAAAGATTAGCAGACTTTTCTACATAAATGTTAAAATTCAGCTCAGCAGAGCAGAACCTGTGCCTCAGTGGGTAGGGCACTGGCCCCATATAGCGAGGGTGGTGGGTTCAATCCCACCCTGGCCAAACTGCAACAAAAAAATAGCTGGGCGTTGTGGTGGGTACTTTAGTCCCAGCTACTCAGGAGGCTGAGCCAAGAGAATTGCCTAAGCCCAGGAGATGGAGGTTGCTGTGAGCTGTGGTGCCCCAGCACTCTACTTTGGGCAACAAAGTAAGACTCTGTCTCAAAAAAAAAAAAAAATTCGACTCAGAAGAATCATCATAATCAAAATTAAAAGTGAGAAACAATTACATAGCAGACAAAGTATTAGTATCCTATAATATATGAAGAATTCTCCAGAATAAGGATGAACTCACTACTAGAAAAATGAACAAAGATAATTAGAAGGTAACTTACAAGAGAAGAAATAATAAGTCAAAAATATTAAAGAATAATGAATCTCACTGAATCTAAAATATACAGTTTGAAATATCTTTTGTTTATAATATTGGTAGAGGTTTAAAATATTGTTTTATCCAGTGTAGGCTAGAATAGGATAAAACTGGTATTTCTATACACTAGTCAATAAGGCAGGAATTGGTATTTAAAAGGGACAATGTGAGCATATGGGGTCTGTGTATATGTATATAGTCTTTTACCTAGCAATTTCATTTTCAGAGAAGCATATTAAGGAGATAATTGGACAAGTGTGCAACACTCTATAGAAGGATGTTAGTCAGTGTTATTCCATAACAGTAGAAAGAGAGGCGACCACATAAATGCTCAACAATAGGGAAATTGTGGAGTGTACACAGTAGAATATCATTTTGTCATTAAAAATCATTTATGAAATATATTGAGTGAAAATAACAGGAAGGTATAGTCCCATTTATTATTTATAACTCATATGCATGTATGCATTGAAAAGTGTTCAGAAGTTTAAGCATCGAGATTTTAACATAGTCATCTATCTATGACGGGAGTTTGAATGAGAGGTTCTTCCTTATGATTTCCCATTCATTGCAAACAGTACTTAGAAAATCCAAATATCAACAAAAAGATATTTTCATCTAGTAAGCTGACAGGAGTCTTTTTAAATGTACATTTAGTGTTAGTGGGAAAATGAATACAGACCTTTTCACATACTACTCGGGGGAGCTATAGATTGATGAGAATTTTCAGAAAAGCAATTTGTACATATTGCAAATGGTAAAGAATTAGCACTTGTATTTATTGTGGTTGGTGAAATAAATCATCCAAGAGCCACAAAATGGAATTCTACACAGCCCTTAAAAATGATGATGCATATCTAGCCTTAGCAATATAGAAGCACATGTAGGAAAAAGTCATATAAAAGAGTAAGTGTATGGAATCTAATTATCATTAGATGTATGTGTATCTTAATCTCAATGATATATTGATAATCTTTATCTCTAGATTAACTGATGATGTTAATTTTTAAAATATTTATACTGTAAAATGAAATACTGATGATAAAAAATGATTCCATGTGCAGATATCATCCATCATCTGCAACTCCCACTTTTACTAACCACAGAGGTCTTGAGTTCAGATTGACATCTAATTTACAAGACACACGGGTTTCACCTACCACTAAGTTTATTTAGTGAAAAGAAAGATGACTGAAAAAGAAACCAAAAGCAATATGCAAAAGAATAGCAAAAAAAGAGGTTTGAGGACTTCCAGCCAGTCTCTGACATCCTGGTCATTTAGCATTCAAGTTGTTTGAGTCAAGACTCATTGTGTTTGGATAACTAGCTGGTCATTTCAGATATTGTACCTACCTAGTTAGGTAACTTCTCAAACTAGTGATTGCTCTCTACTGTTGCTTCATCTTATTAATACCAGTCATTTGTTACTAACCAGACATTTGGATAAGGATACACAGTTATTACACATAGCTCCTATACAGATTCTCATCATCTTGAATCCAGTAAAGGCAAATACCCAACAAGTTCTTGAATGAATATCGTGAAGGGGACTCAAACTATCATATGTCCCTGAAGCTAAAGAAAAAGCCACAGAACCAATGGCTTGTCCCTTCCTTTTGATATGTCAATGAAGCCGTTGGAAACATCAAGTGTCACTGTTTCCCACACATCCCACAGTTCAGACATTGTAAGATGTGATTAGATTATGGAATTAGCCTTATGTGGCCAGGACATTTTCACCTTGATCACTATTCCTTCCAGGCATACTTTTACCTCCTGCCATTAGCTTGAACACCTGGCTTAAATCTAACCTCCTCGGTAAACCCAATCCACCAAACAAATTACTTCTTACTCTATAATACTGAGTTGTTCATTCATACTTTATTTTAGAGGCTAATTCATATTTTCATACCAGAATCATCAAAGAAACTGGTACCAATTTTTTTATAAATATTGGAAGATAACAGCAGAAATACAGACATAATACAATTACACAAATTCAAGCAATAATGTGAATAAATACATAGTGATTTCAGAAAGATATTGATGGTTTGTCATGTGATTTCATGTATGCACATTCACAACTCATGTACATTACACACAGATTTTCTTATATTCCTCTTTTCCATGTCCTAATTATTAGTTCTCAAAAGGTTGCCAGAGCGATTGTGAAAGATGTGATACATTTCAAGACTTCAGATTCACATAAGTATGCATAGAAACAATACAATCAAAACTACAAAGCAAAACAAAACAAAAATACAACTGGCTTGCGATTTTAGGCTGTGGTTCTATGGTCCTTATTTGGCCAGTGTTCCTGTTTGACAGAAATGAGTATTGCGATATTAGCTCCAGAGAGGGTGTGTATTTAGCCGAGGTCTAGAGAATCACTTAATGAAGTAGACAGTGGAGGGATCAGAAAGATTTTGTTCCTGTAGTTGGTTTTTGCCTTTGGCAAACATTGTAGTAGTAATGATAGTAATGCCATGTTGCCAAAAGAAATTCATGAGATGGCTCACATTAGTTTGTATTAGCATCTACAGAGGACAGGTCCCTGCCTGCCAGTTCTTGTATACTTATAAACACAGTAGCAGCTGAGAGAAACCTGCTAACTATTTGTTACTCAGCTATACTGCCTCTGGCAGGGTAGAAGCAAGTTTCTCTCTGGGGAAATTGCTGATGTTACTATTTTAATTTGCAAACCACATTTCTGTGGATGATGATGAGATTTCAAATAGCCTAGACAAAGCAGACCCTAGTTTAACAAGCTGAAAAAAAATAAAAACAAGGAAAGCAAACAAAAACATCTTAGCCTTTCGCTTTAGCTGTATAATTGAAAAATCAATTACCCTCAGGCATCTTGCAAGAGTAACATGATGGATACGGGCACTGATTTAAAATGCCATTTAACCTGAGTCCCAATCCGGTCCATCCAGTGTTTAACCCAGTGCCACCCAGAACTGAAAGGTTTAAGTATAAAAATGGATAATATTTAAGCATAATGAAGAAATATACATTTTGAAGAACACTGCAATTGTAGCAGATGTTTTATATGATATGGCTCATTTACTGTGTCTACTGACTGAACAATGAGAGAGGACTGAAATATTTTACCTGTAGAATAATAGTCTGTGCATGAACTTTTATATGCATATTATGTTTTTGTATTATATCCACAAAATGCATATTACACTGAAACCAATTAAATGTAACATGAAGTAGTCACATTTATGGGATTAAAACATATCAGGTGACAATTAAGTCCATCTGTCCGAGCTTTACATTGAATAATCTTTGACATAATACAATAAGAAAATGTACCTGAATCAAGTAAGAGAAAAAACAATGTTGAAAATTAGTTATAGAAACAAATGTTCCTCAGATGCAGTATTTAGCACAAAAAACTATATTTTATTTATTATTATAAGTATATAAAATTGCATAGAATATGGCCTCCAATTTTATTATCAAAAAGTCACTCTTACTGGAAAATGCTCTTCTTAGCAAAGTATCACAAGAATGGAAGAAAAAGTATCCAATGTGCACAGCCCTATTATGAAACTAATTTATAAATGAAAGCTACAACCTAATTCTAGCCCAAGAATATGGGGAGGGGGTGGGGGAGGGGAGGGGAGAAGGGCGGATGGGTGGTGGGAAGGTGACTGGAAAGATCACCTATATAGTCTGCCTAACAAGGGTACAAGTGAATTTTTCTAGAACTAGAGCATAAATGTTTTAACATAATAACTAAGTAAATGACACAAAGTCTATGTTAACCAGTTTGATGAAAATATTTCAAATTGTATATGAAAACACTACCTGTACCCCATGTTTGCATTAATGTACACAGCTATCATTTAATAAAAAAAAAAAAAAAGAAGTTACTGTTTGTCATTCATTTGCATTAATCTAAGAAGATAGATTCAGACGTGAAATAAGTGCTCAGTACTGCTTGGCACGTACTCATGATCATCATAGTAGCAAAACCACTAAATGTATCATTTTCTCAACATTTAAACCTCAGCGACTTGTGGTGAAGTTTGACAGCCTGCTACATATCCTTGAAATATGCATTTGACCAATTTTGTCTGGGTAAGACATATTGTTTCCCTACTGGGAGGAAACATTTTATACAGATACCTGTACAATATTTACATGACTTATCTTAATCAAAAATGCCCTTTCCAATATGGTTCTTTCTTGGCTCTGCGCTGTGAGGAAACATTCCTTAGGTAGGAACTGCCTCTGTCTTGTCCCAGATTCAGGCATATGTTCAGGTGAAAAGGACAGTTGCTTAGCTTCTGTTAGTCTCCTTAGAGTTATTCAGCTTTTCAAATGCAAACTTTCCTGTCATTTCCCCAGCCACTTATGCCTACTAGTCACTGCTTTCTAACCAGTGAGTGGAGACTTCTGGGAAGTTCCCAAATTCTCCTTTGTTTTCTCAAATGACATGGACTTTCTCAATTTCCTCATCTGACTTTTTACTTATGGACGTGGAAGATGATATCCATGGAAGGGAAAAAAGGGAATACAATTGGTGTAAATGAGCACGTGTATGTGTGTGCCTGCTAGAACATACAAAAATGACTCAGTGAAAAACTACAAATGCTGTGAACCTTGCTTTCCTGAAATTTCCTGCCACTTTCTGGCATTCTCTAGGAACTAGGATTCTCATTCCCCTTGGCTATTGGGTTTTACCATTTGGCCCTTGGATAGGGGATAGCCCTTCTGGAACGACAGAATTCCAAACTTCCCAGATTTCTCTGTATTTATTTGCTTAACTATTTCCTAACTGAAGTGAGGGAAAAAGGGAAATATTTTTACTATGAAATTTTGTCCTCCAAATGTAAAAATTGATCTGTCTATGGTTGACTCTGTGGATATGGATATATGTTGTCTGAGAGTTAAAATGTGGTTCAGAGTTTGAGTGAACTGAAAACCACATTAGCTCCTATGTTCTCTGTTTTCTCTTGTATCATGACAAGTTCCATTGATTAAATTTGATCTAGCTAAAACTTTTATAGAGCCTATAATTCTGTCCCAAAGGAACTCAATGTCAAGTAACTGAAAAAGATTAAGAAACATTGGCATAGGAGAAGGATGGCACTAGTCAGCAGTCCCTCAAAAATTGCCTTCATGGCTGGGGGTAGAATGTGATGCTAAGCCATTTCCAGATTAGGTGTATAAGAGGAAAGGGAGCCAATCCTCTTCTTACCTCCAAAGAATTGTGGGTATATTAAGCACTCAGTCTACATAGCAACATTAAGTTGGAAAGTGCTCCTAAATGACACCAATGTTAATATGGCAGAGAAAAGAGAGCAGAGGGCATAGGTAAGCATACCTGCTACCCAAGGAATTTGGAAACATTATGACAAAGTTCCTTGTTTTTTGACAGAGTCTCATTATGTCACCCTCAGTAGAGTGCTTGGTGTCACAGCTCACAGCAACCTCAAACTCTTGGGCTTAAATGATTCTCTTGCCTCAGCCTCCCAAGTAGCTGGACTATAGGCATCCACCACAACACCAGGCTATTTTTTGGTTGCAGTTATCATTGGTGTTTAGCAGGCCCAGGTTGGGTTTGAACCTGCCAGCACTGGGATATGTGGCCAGCGCCCTAACCACTGAGCTATGGGCACTGAGCCATGATAAAGTTTCATGGACCATGAGACTATTATAAATTTTCATGTGAAACTTGGAATATAAACTTTCCATGTAAAGTTAGATACAATATTTAAAATATTTCTTCTCTATAAAAACACTACTTTGCAAGTGAAAACCTAAGGTTAAAGATAAAAATACAAATAAGAATAATTATGAAAGGCAAAATTATCTTGAGATAATTTGTATGTATCTAAAGAAACTGAAAGTTAAAGGGAGTAGAGATGAAACAATAGTTATAAAAAAAGTCCATTTACTAATATCTTGCATTTAAAAAAGAAAAAAGATGTAGAATTTAAGCCAATGAACAATAGAGTCAACTGAGAATGTCAGTCATACAAGGAGGCCCCAGCTAATATTGTGTTGCAAAAGTCAACTCATATAACCTACTAAAACAAAACAATTTCAGTCTAGAATCTATATTCTGCTAAATTAAGTGTCAAAATCGATGGAGAAATAAAATCTTTTACTGATATGCAAACACTGAGGAAATTCACCACAACAAGACCAGCTCTACAGGAAACACTTAGACCTATTTTCCGCACTGAAGATCACAATGGTCCACCAGATAAGTAAACATTCAGAAACTAAAGGACAAAACCTAGCCCCACAATGATGTTAAGGATAAAATTAAGCAATGGGCTTTCACAAAATTCTCTCAATAAATGTAAATGGTTTGAATCCCCCCACTAAAGAGGCACAGACTCACTGACTGGATAAAAAAGCACAAGCCATCTATTTGCAGTCTCCCAGAAACACAGCTAACCTTGAACATCAAACAAGACTCAGGGTAAAGGGATAGAAAGCAATATTTCAGGTAAACAGAAATCAGAGGAAAGGAGGGATTATAATCTTATGTTCAGATCCAAGTGGATTTAAAGCAACTAAAGTCAAGAAAGACAAAGATGGTCACTTCATACTGGTCAAGGGAACTAAACAAGAGAACATTTTAATTCTAAATATTTATGCACCCAACTTAAAGGCTCCCAGATTTATCAATCTCAAACAGAGCAATATGATATCCCATAATGCCATATCTGGGGACTTTAACACTTCTCTGGCAGAACTGGGTATGTCCTCTAAACAGAAACTAAACAAAGATACAGGGACTTAAATGTGACCCTAGAACAAATGAGCTTAATAGACCTATATAGAACATACCATCCCAAAGCTAAGGAATACACATTCTTCTCATCAGCCCATGGAACATACTCCAAAATACATAATGTACTAGGACACAAATCAAACCTCAACAAAATTAAAAGAATTGAAATTATACTTTGTATCTTCTCTGATCATAAGGCAATAAAAGTAGAACTCAACTCCCACAAAAAATTTCATCCCCACACTAAGTCATGGAAATTATACAACTTTATGCTGAATCACAGTTGAGTCAAGGGAGAGATAAAGGAGCACATCATTAAATTCTGTGAACATAACAGCATTGAAGCTACAGTTACCAAAACCTGTGGAATACTGCAAAGACTTCCTAAGAGGGAAATTTATCACAGTATATTCCTACATCCATAAAGCAGAAAGAGAGCACATCAACAACCTAATGAATTATCTTAAGGAAATGGAAAAGGAAGAGCAATTAAATCCCAAACCTAGTGGAATAAAAGAAATAACCAAAATTAAATTAGAAATAAAGGAAATTGGCTCGGCGCCTGTGGCTCAATCGGCTAATGCGCCAGCCACGTACACCTAAGGTGGCGGGTTCGAATCCCCAGCCCGGGCCCGCCAAACAACAATGATGGCTGCAACCAAAAAATGTCCGGGCGTTGTGGCGGGCGCCTGTGGTCCCAGCTACTTGGGAGATGGAGGCAGGAGACTCGCTTGAGCCCAGGAGTTGGAGGTTGCTGTGAGCTGTGATGCCATAGCACTCTACCCAGGGGGATAGCTTGAGGCTCCGTCTCAAAAAAAAAAAAAAAAAAAAA
>CAUYQV010021219.1:0-21715 GCA_963574575.1 Galagoides demidoff
TGCATTCATGTGTAAACACCAGCTTATTAATTCAGAATCAGATATTTCAGTACACGTGATACTGAAATTTGAGTCTGAGTTGAAATTAACTTTTGCATGGTGAATTCTTTCTTTATAAAATTTCTGCAGAAATCCAGCACCGGAAAAATCTGGGATTTTCAAGCAATTCTCACAACTAAAAAAGTACCACACAAAGAAATGTATTCAGGATTAGGAAGCCGCTTAAAGTGATCATATCTTTCATGTGTAGATCTTCAGTCAAAGGCCAAAATAGGCCGGCTCAGTGGCTCATGCCTGTAATCGCCGCACCCTAGGAGGCTAAGGTGGATGTATTGCCTGAGTCCACAGGTTCCAGACCATACTGGGCCAGAGTAAGACCTTGGGGCTAAAAATAGCTGGGCATTGTGGTGGGCACCTGTAGTTCCTGCTACTTGGGAGGCTGAGGCAAGAGAATTGCTTGAGTCCAAGACTTGGAGATTGCTGTGAGCTATGATGCAACGCACTCTACTGAAGCTGACAAAATGAAACTTTGCTTAAAAAAAAAAAAAAGAAAGAAAAGAAAGAAAGAAAGAAAGAAACTATGTCCCTCCAGAGTAGAACAGATAAGGAAATAAAAGCGTATTCTTGCAACAGGATGGAATACTATAAGACGGAGAATAAATGAAGCACAGCTACACACCGCAGCACACTGAGTAAGATGGTCAAGTGAGGCCAGGCACCAAAAGAGATGTGTGATTCCATTCACAGGAAAGTGGGTACCTTTTCGGATGGGGGAGTGGTGGCTGTCAGAGGTATGCGGGCAGGTTCCAGGAATTGCTGATGTTCTGTTCTTTGACCTGAGTGCTGGCTACACACACATATATATCGTGTTATATATGTTAAAATATATATATTTTAAAAATAGTTATATATTTCAGCTTCAAACTAAACTTTAGAAAACTTTAAACTCTTTGTATTTATTTTTTATTTCCAATTTATGTTTCGTTTCCAATTAATAGGAGGGTACAAAGTTTTAGGTTATATTGTTCTCACTTCCAGGGTAAAGTTCCAGTTGTAAGGGAGCCCCTCACCCCGGGGGTGTGTTAGGCACCTCACAATGTGCACATTAGGTGAGATCCCGCCTCGGTTCCTCCCTCTTTCTGCCAATCATCCTCCCCCTCCCCCTCCTCTCTTTCACCTCCCTCTACCCTCGTACTAGACTACTTTTGTGTTTTCTTGTTCATATAAGCATGTTTTTGTTTATATATCGGTTTTATATTAATACGGAGTACATTGGCTATTTATAGAAAACTTTAAATGTATTTTTTTTTTTTTTTTTGGAGACAGAGTCTCACTCTATCGCCCTCGACAGAGTGCTGTGCTGTCACAGCTCACAGTAACCTCTAACTCCTGGGCTTAGGTGATTCGGGATTACAGGTACCCGCCACAATGCCCAGCTATATTTTTTTGTTGCAGTTTGGCCGGGGCCGGGTTCGAACCCGACACCCTCGGTATATGGGGCCGGCGCCCTACTCACTGAGCCACAGGCGCCACCCAACTTTAAACTTTTTATTTTTTGAGACAGAGCCTCAAGCTGTCCCCCTGGGTAGAGTGCCATGGCATCACAGCTCATAGCAACCTCCAACTCCTGGGCTCAAGCCAGTCTCCTGCCTCCGCCTCCCAAGTAGCTGGGACCACAGGCGCCCGCCACAACGCCCGGCCACTCTTTGGTTGCAGCCATCATTGTTGTTTGGCGGGCCCAGGCTGGGGATTCAAACCCGCCACCTTACGTGTACGTGGCTGGCGCCTTAGCCGATTGAGCCACAGGCGCCGAGCCACAAATATGTTTTAATGCAAAAATGGCCTTATGCTGTTTTATTAACTGTGTCTCTCATTTAGACGTCTATAGGTATGTACAAGAACTTATTCAACCGATACCTTATTAGTGTGCATTTATGTTTCTCCTAATTTTCCACTGTTGCCCGGACAATTCAGAAATCACACCTTAAGGACACATTTTTATACACTTAAAACTGGGGTACAACTTCTTGAATTAGATCTGCTATGTCCAAAGACATTCACTTTTTAAGACTTTGTACACACATTGCCACCCGTTCTACCTCAAATGTCATTTCAGTGTATGCTCTGCCTTCTGCCCCTGCTTGTCCTGTCACTGAGTACTAGTAATGCTTTTACATCTTTGCCAATATCATCAGCAAATATAGTCTTAATTTTCAATCTTTCAGTTACTACCAAGACAATTATGTTTTCAAGTGTTTAAAAATCATTTGAATTCCTTCTTGTAAATTGGTACGCCTTCTCGGTTTTGGCAGATTTTTACAGAGGTGTTCACTGTTTTTGTATTGATTTGCAAGTGCCCTCCCAGCCACTCAGATGCACCATCAACTCATATTTTCCAAAGCCAAGTCTCAAAGTTTTAGCAAAACACAAATAAGAACTCACAGAGTTAGTAAATGGTTAAGCCAAGTTCAGTTTTCTTGAATCCAAAGTTGATGCATTTCCCGGAGTGATGTACACTAAGCCGATGGTCCCTCAAGACTGAGAGAGCAATCATTCCCAGTCTGTGGCTCCCCCTAGAACCTCCTAGGGCAGGGGTCCTCAAACTTTTTAAACAGGGGGCCAGTTCACTGTTGGAGGTTCACTCAGACCATTGGAGGGGTGGACTGCGGGCCCTGTGACAAGTTGGCTGCTAAGCAGGATAGGCGGCAGCAGCAAAAACACCCAGCAGGCCAGATAAATGTCCTAGGTGGGCTGCACGTGGCCCGCGGGCCATAGTTTGAGGACGCCTGCCCTAGGGAATGCTGGAAGCTTTCCACTCATTTCTCACCCATACCCATGACATCAGGTGCAGGTGCCTGCAATGGGCAGCAAGGTGTGGGGGATTATGGAGTAGGCATTTCACTCCCATCTGCTGGCCCTTTGCCTCCAGTTGTCCATGGCTCCAAATTCATGCCCCTTCCTGGAGGCAGCCTGCCTCATCCGATGACAGGATGATGTGATGGCATAAAGACCCATCTCTGTTGCCCAGCCCGGGAAATCCCAGGTGCAGAGTCTCACTGGTAGGAACCAGCTTTATGGCTACAACACCATGCACTTTCTCATTCCGCCCAGGCCTGGCTCTTTCTCTCCCTTCCTAATGCTGATCCTGAGAAAGACCCTCCCAAGGAATCCATGTGCCAGTCTCAGAGGCTGCCTTCCAAGGGAGCCCAATCCGTGTCATGTGCGATATGGGACTTCCTCTAAAACTTCCCCTGGAAGAATATACTTCCCCTTCAGGAACAGACTAGACATAATCTTCCTCAAAAGTCCTACATACACCCGAAGGTAATAATCAAAGTATATTTGAAAATCCTTTCATAGAAAGTTACTGTTTAATGAGCACAGAGTTTCTGTTTGGAGGGATGAAAACAGGTGGCAGTGATGGCTGCAAAGCATGGTTAATGAACACCATGGAACCATACACTAAAAATTATTGAAACGGGAAATTTTATGTTATGTATTGCCACAATTTTTAAAAATAACTAATATACCAAAAACACTGAATTCTATACTATACATGAGTGGTCTGTATGGTATATGAATTACATCGTAATAAAAATGTTTTCAAAATCCTTTCAGTGTAACATAATTACACGCTCATGAGCAAATGAGTAAAATAGTAGCCCTAGCCCTGTCTATACAGTATTTTTGTATTTTAAAAATATTTTAAAATATTTTTAAGTCCTCATCAAGGGGTTCTCTTTCCCTCATTGTCTTGGTTTCCAAAACACAGGAACAAAATGCTTATTGATTCGTACTTTATGTCTCTTTGGTCAGCAGTAATTCAGGATTTATATGCTGAGTGGTACAGGGAGAAGAACAAGAAATTTTTGGGCCAGCTCCCAGGGTTAAGAATATTTAAAACCTACTTGAGGGCTAAGATGTTGGCAACATTGCTCAATTCAGTTTTGCAGAGGCACAAGTGTTCAGTTTAACTGAAGCACAAGCTCACACGTACAAAGAGCCACCATGCAGCTAGATAGCAGACTCGCTTCTTAAAAAAAGGAACAAAACAAGCTCGTTTATGAAAACAAGGTAGCAGTGTCCAGAGGACAATATTGGCAAAAATTCTGTCTCCCCCAGAAACACACAGCCCACGGCCACTTCAGACTTGTAAAGTACTTGACATTTGCAAACTCTTTCCTAATTCACATCATTAACCACCACAGAGAAGCCTACTTGTTTCCATTTTTTGAAAGGTTGGCAAGCCTCTTGCCTCAGTCCATGCCTTCTCTTAATAAGGGACCTCCCTTCAATAGAGGGGAAACCTCAGAAAAGGGTAACTGTCATTTAAAGACTGTGGTTTCTGCTTCTGAGCCCTCCACAGTCAATGTACTACCAAAAACCAACTTGATATTATTATGCAAAGCTTATATTTTAAAGTGCTTAAGAATGAAAGAAAATCCTAATGTCAAAAATGCCACTCAAAATGGAATGGGGGGGAAAAAAGAAGAAGAAGAAGAATGAATTTGGAGCTGGAAAATCTGAGGTCCAGCTGCGAATCTGCCCCTAGTAAGCTGTGTGATCCTGGGCTGGTTAATAACCCACTCTGAATCTCAGTTCCTTTATGGGCAATATGGACTTGATGATAACACCTGGGCTTCCGAGCTCATGGAGTATTTTAAGATCAAATGAGATTAACAGATGTCTAAACACTCAAGACTCAAGTCCTATACAAATGTTAAGGAGTGCTATGACACTTTCAATCTCTAAAGAGCACCTGAACTCAGGGCCACCTAGGTGCCACCACGTAACTGTTTAAAAAATAAGAATGAGGAAGAGAATTCCACTAGGGGAAAAAATATCAATCCAAGTTACTTCTTTTTGCCTTCATTCCATAAACCATTAGAGAGCAAGATGATCATGCGGAAGGCACAAACCAAAGTGTAAAAGAAAATAAGCTTTAGAATATGTCTTGAGCTTAGACTGACAAAATCATTTCCATCCAAAACTGTAGAGTTGGCTTTGTTGTTTTGCTGAGTTTTGCCGTTGTTGCTGTGTGTTGTGTGTGTTCTGCTTCTGTTTGTTAACTTAGAAAGCACTGATGTAAAATATTCAGCTCCTTTTGTGATTCGGGAAGAGCTATTTTTTTTTTCTAGAAAAGGCCCTGGAAAGAACTAAATTTTCACAGCACTGCACAGCAATTCTCCAGTGTATTTTTAAAGAATTCTGTGAGGTAAGACAAAAATCATCAACCCACTGATTTTATATTCCACAAATGTGTAGCTTCCGAAATTTCAAAGTCAGGGACTTATTTTTCTCCCACTGAATGAAGACTGAGACTGGGACTAACGCGGGCTCCAAATTTAGCAGGGCCTCAACGGTGGCAAGCAATTGCTTAACGACCGCACACACTTGTGCATGGCCTGCTGGGTTGCTGGGGGACAGTGATGCAGCCAGAAGCAGAGTCCAGTCAGACACACACAACCACAAAAAAACTGAGTCCTGAGATCAAGGAGAAGAAATAAATGATGTTCCTCTTTCCATTTGCTTCTCCTTAAGGAAAGCTTTGAGAAGTCCGAGGTGTCTGGTATATAGGCACTAAACAATGAATCCACTTAAATACGCACACAGATTTCAACCACCATCCTCTTTCTTCTTTTCTTTCATCATCAAACTCCTTAATAGAAGAGTTCACACACTAAGCAAGCTTCTCAGGGTCGTCCATGATGACAGTGTGGTCACCAAGCCCATCAGCCTTTCACGAACGTTTCTTGACCTCCGTGCAGCATGCAACACACGGAGTCATTTCTTTTTCTAGAAACATCTCCTCCCCTTAACTTCTCTGGTACAACATCCATTCTGTCACTCTCACTACTCTACCTGCTGCATTTTCCTATCTCCTGTCCTTTGCCTAGTTCTTGATCACTCAGGTCCCCTGGGTTCTCCTTCTAGGATCCTGCACTGTCCACAGCTGTCCACCCATATGTGATGACTCCCAACCAACTCCATCTTGAAGACCAAGCCTACATTGTCTAATCCACATTTCTATCCCCTCCACCTACCACCTTTCCTACGAAAACAAGCTCCCCCTCCTAGCTTTCTAAGTCTTGTGATCTATCTCATCTCTTGCTATCAAAACCATCCTCCTATTCCGCCTACATTTACAAGTTTCCTAGTCCCCTGAATAGCTCAGGATATCCCCCATGCCCACTATTCCCTCTTTATCGACACCCAGACATACTGCAATAACTTCCTAAGTGAATTCTCATCGCTGTATCTTCTGACTCTCAAAAAATTCCACACAGCAATACCAAATAACTATTCCAAAAGTACTGTGTGTATCACAACCCTGCTCAAAATCTGTCAGTGCTACCCCTTTTCAAGTCGTTTCCTAACCCTAACCTCTAAAGCTCTCCATAATCCATATCTCCATAATTGAGTCTTATCTCTCCTGATACCAGGGAAGGTCCCAATGCTCAGATGAGTTGCAATTTCTAGCTGTTTTCCTAAACTTCTCTTTCTCACTCCAACTAAGATGCTCTTTTGATCCCCCCTCCCCATCACCACCTGTTCAAGTCACACCTTTCTTCAACACCCAACTCAAGCAACTTCCACAGGGAAACACATTCTGATTTCTCCTGTCAAAAATGTCTGGTACTCAGGAGCGTTTTGCACCACTCTTGGAGCATTTTCTCAAATAAAGCACACATTTTACTGTGATCGCAAACCTTGTAAAGGGAGGGGCCAAGCATCACGGTTCACTGAATAGTATGTACTCTGAAACCAAAATAGCCAGGATGTATTTTCACTTGCCCTGGCCAAATGACTTATTTTCTCTGGTTTTAATTTTCCCATCTGTAAAAAGAACCTGTGGTAATTATCATGAATTGATTTGTTCATCTAAGGGGTGGGCAAACGATGGCCTGCAGACCAAATCCAGCCCATCGCTCATTTTTATAAAGTTTTATTGGAACATGACTATGTTCATTCACTTAGGTAAAGTCTATTGCTGTTTTTACACCATGGACGGATAATACTGCATAAGTATTTTAGTCTTAGCAAGCCCCATGGTCTAGACCAATATAGATGACAATTTTGCTAAGACTAAAATACTTATGTAGTATTATCCCACCTTTTACAGATCAAGATCCCCTTGCTAGCTCCATTTCACCCTCCTTTTAGATAAAGACATAGTATAAAGACATTTTCCAGACTCCACTGCATCTGGAGTCTTGGGGTGAACCGAGCTCCTCTAAGCAGAGGCACTACATGAGGAGTTTTAGAAATTAGATGTGAGATGAGAGCATCTGTTGGCTCCTCTGGACTTTTCACAGCTGTCAACGAAGGTCAAGGAAATTGGAGACTTTATAAAAGTGTTCAGCAACCTTTCTCCAGCTTCCTGAGGGTCATGAAACAGCTGAAGAGATGGCAGCAACCAGGCAGTCTCCAGATGCCAGGACAGCACCTACAAGGCGCACTGTGACCTTGGTTCTAGATTGTTCTGGAAGTCTCTTCCCAGGGCTTGCCCTTCCAGTGGTTTTGTAAGCATCTGATTCCCTGTGCAAAATCTCTTCTTTAAAATTTATAGCCACGATTTTGTTTCTCGTTCTGAGCCCTGACACAGAGCCAAATATAAATATCTAGCTGGGTTACTGAGAGATGAAATGGAAGTCCACGGAACAGTGCTTTATAAACAGTGAAGGGGTGGCTCTCTGTAAATTCCCACTTCATCCCCCACACTTTGACCCCAAGCTCTGCCTCAGCACCCAGCCTGCCCTCCTGAAATGTTAACGTCCCTACAGCACCACACTCATCCCTCTCCTCTTCTCACTCTGCTTGAGAAAACTCACCTCTCCTTCTTGTTTCCATTACCATAGAGATCAGGGATAACCTATTTGAGGATAGGGAGACTTTGAAAAGTTGATATAACATTAATTCTCCAGAACAATGTACATATATTACAATTTTAATATAATTTCTGAAGTTCACAGGCCTTCTGAATTTTATCTATGGAGTTCTAGGTTATGAAAGCCAGATCTTATGTGCCAATGAAATGTCCAAATCTATTAGCTCAAACGAGATCACCCTCTGGAGGTAAGGACTGATATATGCAACTGCCCGCTGGACTTCCCACGGGCAGCTCAAACTCACTATGTCTCTGTGTGAAGGTACCTTCCCACGGCTCCTCTTCCTATCTAATTTATCACATGAGTGAATGGCGCCCACATCCCCCAGAGGCCCAGGCATCATTCCGACATCTTTCCTTCCTTCTCTACAGACAGTTAATTGCCAGGTTTGGACAGTTCTACCTTCCTGGCAGCTTCTGAATAGAGCCACTTGTCCATCACAGGTGTCAGTAAGCTGTCCAGCCACCACCATCGCTCATCAAGATTGCTGCAGGATCCATCAGATAGATGGCCTTGCATCTTCCACTCTGTCCTCTCCAGGCCATTGCCTGCATCTGAGAACATGCAAATCAAATCGAATCACGTAAAAAATGAAGAGTTCTGCTCTTCTCACCAAGCAGCCCTGCCCAGGCTCCCCACCCCGCACCTTGAGATGGCTCCATGACACCCACCATATGAGCCAGCAGCCTTGTCACTCCCCAAGGAGCACACGCTCTTCCCTCCCCACAGGTCCTTGGTTTCTTCTTCACCATTTGCTTCTTACTGCCACCCCTCCTCTCCCCGACTTCACACCCTGTCCTCCTAGCTGACCCCTCAGCCTTCAGCTCTCTGCCAGTTCCCTTAGTCATCTGTGTCCACTGAGCCTCTATTCCTGCCCACCACTGGGCTGACTAGCACCAGACAGAGAGCAATAAAGACACAGTCACCACACCTGTGCTGACAGAGCTCAGTCTACAGGGTCATCAGATCAATAATGGCAAGTATGCTGCCCTCCACAACATGTCCACCAATCTCAGCCAGAGTCAGGATCCCTCTCTCCAGGATCCTATAACCAACACCTGTCATCCCTGACACCATCCACTGTTGCCCATGGGTCTCTCCCACTGACAAGACCACACACTTCTCATAGGCAAGACTGTTTTACCTATCATTTTATTTATATCTGATGCCTAGTAATGGGAAAGGGCTTAATAAATTCCCATTCATTAACAAAAATTTGGTTGGCAAATATTAGCTGAATAAGTCATCAGCATGGGGACATAATCCAGGGAAACAATTGGTGTGGGGGGTCCTCACTATCAGCTTGTCGGGGCTTTGCCAGTGCCCTGAATCCCAAGTCACATCCTTCTACCTGACATCTGACTCGCTGCCTGGACTTCATGGGAAGCAGCTATTCCCAGCAGGTTCTCGTGCCTGCAGGGTAAGTACCTGCATGCTCAACAGTGTCCCTAATTAGAGAGACCCCCTGGTGACTCTGAAGCCCTGGGGAGGCCAGTCACCAAGCTGTGCCCTTGGTCACTGGAACCATAAACAACACAGAAGGCAGTAAGCATGGAGACTCTGCAGCCAGGAGAGGCCCGGGAGCTCAGCCAAGTTAGATCCCAGGAGCTTTGTCCAAGTTCCCTGCTAGGCCAGCCTGAATCTGTGTGTATAAACTACAGCCCAATTTCGTAGTGGTGTGAAACTGGCGGGGGATGGGGAAAAGCGCCGTTCTTTCTGAAAAACAGTAAAGCAGTTTGGATACACAGTGACAAGATTTTCTTGAATACACAGTAATGCAAATGAGCATTTATGGGGTGCCTGGTTTTAATCTCGTGATGAGCATTAAATCATTTAACTCTCTCAACACCCCTAAGAGTGATCACCCTCACCATCTCCATTTTTGTGCTGGCTGCTCCCAGCTGGTAAGTGACATGACAGCATACAAACCTGGCACTGTGACTCAGAGCCCACTATCTGAGGCTTTCCACTCACATCCCCCAGAAAGAGGGGTAACACCCAGCCAGGGCCCCAGCTACAGGGCTGACAGGGCCTGGGTGTGAGACGTCAAACAGAACTGAGAACAGGCTCTATGGAAGGAGCGGCCTATCAGTCTGGTCAGTCGCTCCCTGCAGTAACAAGGGCCTGCTCCAGACCTTCCTTACTTCCCCAAAGGAAATAGAAATCCAGAATTTTTTTTAAATTGGGGGTGGCCTTTCAGTCAGAGATGCCATCTTCCAGTAATTCACCAAAATGACCAACACAAGGGGAAAGAGGAGAGGTCCCTGATACATGTTCTCTCGGTCTTTAAGAAACACAGAGTTGTTCCTTTGGCCACATAGGAATCTACAAGAAAGGTGATATTGGAGACATCAAGGAATGGGTACTATTCAAAAAGGCATGCCACACAGATGTGACCGTGGCAAAACTGGAAGAGTCGGCTCGGTGCCTGTGGCTCAATCAGCTAAGGCGCCAGCCACGTACACCTAAGGTGGCGGGTTCGAATCGCCAGCCCGGGCCTGCCAAACAACAATGACGGCTGCAACCAAAGAGTGGCCAGGCGTTGTGGTGGGCGCCTGTGGTCCCAGCTACTTGGGAGGCGGAGGCAGGAGACTTGCTTGAGCCCAGCTTGCTTGAGCCCAGGAGTTGGAGGTTGCTCTGAGCTGTGATGCCATGGCACTCTACCCAGGGGGATAGCTTGAGGCTCTGTCTCAAAAAAAATAAAAAAAATAAAAAATAAAAAAAACCAGCACACTGTTGGCATTGTTGTAAATAAACAGGTTAAAGGCAAGATTCTTGCCAAGAGGATTAATGTTCGTATTGAGCATATTAAGCATCTAAGAGTCAAGATAGCTTCCTGAAACGTGTGAAGGAAAATGATCAGAAAAAGAAGGAAGCCAAAGAGAAAGGTACCTGGGTTCAAATGAAGCACCAGCCTGCTCCACCCAGAGAAGCCCACTTTGTGAGAACCAATGGAAAGGAGCCTAAGCTCCTGGAACCCATTCCCCACGAATTCACGGCATAAAAGGCACAGCACACAGGAGAACCAAAAGAACCAATGGAACAGGAACATAATGGGCTAGAACCTATTCTCCAGGCAGACAGCATAGCACACAGTAAAACCAAGAGAACTAACGGAACAGGAGCATAAAGTGCTGGGACCTATTCCCCGTGAATTCATGGCATAATAGGCACAGCAAGCTTTGTCACAGTCAATGGGAAGGTGCCTCCCTGAGCTGCTGGAACCTTTTCCCTATGAATTTATGGCATAATAGGTATTAAAAATAAAAGGCTACTATAAAAAAGGGGGGGATGAGAAAGGGGGATCATAGAGGAATTTAGCCAGAGGGACCAAGAGGAGCATGATTACTGTAGCTGGGAGGGGCTGATGAGAGAGGAGAGGTTTGCAGAAGAAAGTCAGGGCCTTCCATTTTGACACACTGAGCAGCTGGTGCTGAAGGCACCCAGGGGCCATGAGAGCACGTCCAGGAATACAAATAACAGAGACGGCTCCTCCATTACTTTCTCACTAGGCCACCCCACCTCGGCCCCTAGTTCCACATGGGGCAGGGCCATCTAAGCATCCCATCTTGTTGGCTGTGAGGGTGGTGAAATACCAGGCTTGTAATACTTTTTTTCTGGGGCTGCCATTAACAAAGCACCAAAGACTTCAATAATAAAAATGTATCATCTCGCAGTTCTGGAGGCTAGAAGCCTGAGATCAAGGTGTTGGCAGGACCACGCACCCTCCAGAGGCTCTGGGACAGGATCTGTTCCAGGCCTCTCCTCCTGTGTGTATCTGTGCCCAAAGTCCCCTTTCTATAAGGACATGAGTCAAATGGAGTTAGAGCCCACCCTACCCCCAGCACAACCTCATCTTAACTAACTACATCTGCAACAATCATATTTCCGAATAATGTCACATTCTGAGACATTGGGGGTGAGGGTGTCAGTAAATGGATTAGGCGGGGGGCACAATTCAATCCATGACAAGACTCGAAACTGTGGTTTCATTTTTTTCAGAGTCAAGATCCCTGAGAACAAGATTAAAACATGCTGTCATTTACTTTGGAAAACTGCTGTGTTCAAGGAATCATGCAAGTCCTCTAAGAAATTAAAGAATGAAGTAGATCTTGATTCTAAGGGGCCTTCCAATGGAGCTGGCAGGAGAAGAAACCTGCACCAAATAGGGTTATAATTGATGTGAAAGTAATAGAAGTAACCATAAGGATCAAATGCGGGAGAGAAGTCACTTTTGTCTGTAAAGATCATTGATCCTTAGGTATTATTTGACCTGGGCTTGAGGGAGGTCCAGTATTCTGACTAGAATTGGGACAAAGAAACCAAGGGCATTCTGAGTACACAGACCAGGATTTTTATAAAGGAGAGAAAAGAAAAAGCACAACTATGCTTGGTTCAGATCTTTTTGCCCAGAGAGCTGGGTGTACGCAGTAGAGTCATGTGACAGACTATAGTTTGAGGTCAGTGTGCAGAACCCTTAATTGTCAGGATAAGGAACTAGATATAAATCAGTAGGCAACTTAAGGTAACTTAGGTGGCCAATGAAAAGGCTCTTCTAGGTTGAGCGTGGTGGCTCACGCCTATAATCCCAGCACTCTGGGAGGCCAAGGCGGGTGGATCACCTGAGCTCAGGAGTTCAAGATCAGCCTGCATAAGAGTGAGACCCCCGTCTCTACAGAAAATAGAAAAATTAGCTGAGTGTTGTAGCAGGTTCCTATAGTCCCAGATACTCTGGAGGCTGGGGCAAGAGGGTCTTTTGAGCCCTGGAGTTTTAGGCTGCAGTGAGTTATAATGACACCACAGCCCATTTGACAGAGTGAGACACTGTCTCAAAAACCAAACAAACCAAAAGGATCCTCTGCTAGCACCTAAGATGCCTTAGAATGTCACCTTTTCCCCACCAGAGACCCTCATACAATTTGACGGTACTCAAGAGAAGTTAGAATATGTTGGGGCAGCTATCTGTTGTGTTCTTTGAATGACTATGCATCATAACTCTGCTCTGCACAAGTGTCTGAGCTACAAAACCCTGGTCAGAGTCACTGTGGCCCAGTGATGCTGGCATTGTCTCAGATTCCACTGATACGAACTCCAGCTTGGAAACCAAGATTTGCTAGGCATGCTACCCCTGCTAAACTGAGCATACACCCCAAAGGGCTTTCTGTAAAGAGCCTGGAAAACTCAGACAATAGAAAAAAGTCAAGGTCAAGCCCCACTACTCCCCAGCTGTATAACCCAGGGCAAGCCACTTAACTTTTCCACTTCTTCCTATCTAAAGTAGGGATAACAGCAATATCTATGACTTAGGATTACTGTGAAGATCAAATGAAGTAACACAAAACACTTAGCATTGTGGCTGGAATATAATAAGGGATCAGAAGATAGTAACTGTTAATTTCCCCAGTATTACTGTTATTATTATAAAATTATAGGTCTCTCATCCATTAATTCACACAGACTTCCATGAATACATTGCATAATAAATTCCATCTAAAAGCCACTCTCTGAAAAAAATATTTTGTCAAGGTGTGTGCTGTTCATGGCAGCTGAGATGTGTTGCCATGGCCACCGCAAAGCAGTGGTTCCAATTAAAGAGCCCAAATCCTAGTGACTTAAGAAAGAGATGAAAACCAATGGGACAAGCTCCCCAACAGAAATAAGTTCTCTCTTACCTTACACTTGTGGGATATTCTGTTTCCCACTCCCAGAGTTTAACTAGTGCTATGTTAAAACCAGATACTGTTCTGTTTAATTCTCTTCAATTATAAAGACAACATCTCTTTAAAGAAAAAGGGCCATTTGCATAACAAGCAATGTAACATCACCTTAAATACCAATGAAGTTGGTATTTCTTATAAGAAAGGCGCCAATGAAGTAATAGAAAACATAAACACTCGTATAGAAGAATGAGGAAAGAACATGAATAAGGATTCACCTAAGAAGAGAAGAATGGATAAGGCAGATGATCATCTGCGTTTATAATGATGTAAAAATGCTGAAGTTTTATTTCATGTATTAAATTAGCAAAGGTTCAAAAGTCTTTGTAATAGGTAAGAGTGGAGGAGCACAGCCCTGTCATATACCACCCAAGAAATATATTACCAACCTGACAACTCATATCAAAACCTTAAAATGCACTTGTTATTCTAATTCTAGGAATTTATCCTACACAAATAACCCCAAGGAGCATAAAAATATAAGGAGTAATTCAGAATGTGGCTTCTAGAATTCAAACAAATTTAAATTATGACTTTTCTACTTACTGTCTAACCTTAGGCAAATAAACTATGGGTTTTTTATCTGAGTTTCCTTATCTGTTAAATGGAAAGAATAATACCTACACTTTACAGGGTTGTGGGCAGGAATAAGAAAGTAAATAAAACAAACCCAGCAATGTTTTCCAGCTCCATCATGTAAACATGAAGGAGGCAAGGTCTCCATCTTTCTTTGTGGCTGTATAGTATTCCATGGCGTACATATACTACAAGTGAAAAGCAATTTATAAAACAATATTGTGGTATTATTTCATTTTCATAAAATGAAATATAGTATAATATTTACACATATGTAGAAAAATTGAAAGGCTGTGCTCCAGAATATTAGTCATAATTATCTTGGGTTATAGGAGTTATAGATGATTTGGGGGAGAATTTAGTTTGTAATTTTTTCTCATTGAATATTACTATGTTTAAAATACGATTTTTTTCCTTAAATTATATTATATGATAATGTTTAGTAGAACACTGTGGAGCATTTTTCCCCCATATGTATAGGAAGAAATATATTTTATATGAGACCCCCAAAATTGGGAGTGTTGATGTGTGTGTGTGCGTAAATGACTGAAACATGTTTTACAAAACATTTGTGCTTTCCTTCATATGGTGTGTTCTATTATATTTTTAAAAGTTATCTCTAGCCAGTTGATTTTTTGAACCTCCATTTGAGAAGTATTTACATGTAGGATTCAAAAAATCAATAAAGACTGATTTTTACGATAACAATATGTGTTATGGGAATTTAGAAGAGAAACAAATGGTCTGGGAATGGTTCATAGAGGAAGATGGACGTTGAAGTAGGTTGGGAGGATAGGCACAGGGCAGGGAAAACATCTGAAAATTCTAAGACCAGCAAAGTCTTAGAATAGGGGCAGCAAAGTCTATTTGGTAGAAGACTAGAAAGGTGAATAATTTGAGTTTAAATTAAAGTCAGATTTTTGAGAGGCTTGAATACCAGGATTAGGATGGAAAAGCCATTCCACTGAAGGTTTATAAGGCAGGGATGAATGTGAGCTAGACGTGTTCGTTAAGTGTGGTGGTGATACCACATACCTTCCTAAAGTATTAATATCTAGGAAGTCGTTTAATTGCTTGAAAACATTAAGCAATATATTGGCACACTTAAAAAACAGAAAAACAATGGCTTTTTTTTTATACAACTTGTGTACCTGTACCAAAAAATTTGTGTACCAAATTATATTACACACATTCTTGTATGTGTGTAAGTAATGGGGAAAAATTTCATGATGAACATTTAAGGATAGTAAATAAAGTACGAAATATAGACCCTTAAAGGTCTATATATATAATTTCTGTGTTGAGCTTAAAATCTAGCTGTAAGCTTCCTAGAAGCTGTTACTGAAAAACAGTCAGCCAGTTTTATGATTAGAAGGAGGAGTGATTTTAATTTGCTTAAAGCAAAAAATTTTACTGCCAGTAAGTTTTAAGGGAAATTTTTCTCTTGGGATTTTAGATAACAATATCCTCAACAACATTTCTGCCAAAATATAGGAGCATATTTCATAGGTTTTTGCTTTTATCATCCTTTAAAAATAGCAAGGGCATAATAGTAAAATACAGCTTAATAAAGAGTATTCTATTTCAGCACCTTCCCCTATTTTAAATTTTTGCTGAATAGAATAGTAACACTCTAGGACTCCAGACTTATGTTCAAAATATTAATAAAGTAAAAAAGTTTAAACAAGTATCAAAATACCAAAGAATTATATAGATGGCATTTATACATATCTTGTCTTAATTATATGCCTGAGCAATTGTAATGTCTCACCTCATTGGTGGAGGACTCACAGGCTGAGAGGAAACAAAACAAGAGATAGAATGGATTACCGGTGAAGTATTTTTTAATTCATATTTTGCCCTTGTGAAGACAAATATAATGTTTTCAATAATTTATTTTGTACATTATTGATTCTACACCATTTAATTTAATGAAGGGTCACTGTCTTTTTTAATAACTTAGTATTCAAATTGTGAACTTAGACATGGAGAATGTAAGGGTGTTCTACAAACCCTAGTTTGGTGGACTGAGGTAGTTAAGAGATCAAAGCATGAAGTCTTTACCAAGGAAAGAACTAAGGAATTCTGATGCAGAATGTCCTTAATGTTGATAGTTCACGCAGGAGTGGGCAGCAGAATGGAGGGGTAGATGGGAGGCGGTAAGGAGCAGGAGGGGTAGTGGGTAAGTAGAAATGGGGCAGGGAGAGAAGACGCTCGGTGTGCTGCCTCCATCCGGATTGGTCTCCTCAGCCACCCACTCCCTGTTCCTTAGGACTCCTCTCCTTCCTCTGCAGCCTGAACGTCCTGGAGCAGAGCAGCTCTGGTGATTGTGTGGAGCTTCCATTGCCATGATTACTCGGCATATTCAATGTACATATTCACAAAGTATCCCATACAAATGTCTCCTTCCTCGCCACTCATGTTTAACTTTACAGTAATTACTTTACTTTATTCAGTGTTCTATTACTGTTGGCTTTAATGTCCGACATCCCCATCAGGTAATAAGCAGTTTGAGAGGATGAGGATATTTTTACTCACTTTTCTGTGTCTCGTAGAGCTAACACATAATAGACATTAAGTAAATACTGATGTTATTTGTGAGAAAATCTGGACATTTAATAATGTTTGATATAATATTTGAAATATATAAACAAAAGGCTTCTAATATTCTGTTTTCAGAATGACATAGAATTTTTTTGCTTTTAAAGTTTCCAAAGCAAAGCATGGTTTAGATTTATGGATGAGATCTCTTTATAAGAGAAAATACTCAGTTTCGGTTCCATTTATACAATAATTTATTTTCTATATTATTACCTCCTTTTATGGCTTTGTATTTGAAGCA
This sequence comes from Galagoides demidoff, assembly GCA_963574575.1. Classification (NCBI taxonomy): domain Eukaryota; kingdom Metazoa; phylum Chordata; class Mammalia; order Primates; family Galagidae; genus Galagoides; species Galagoides demidoff. The sequence goes on from CAUYQV010021219.1 coordinate 17,025, forward strand.
ACTTTTCCCTGTAGTTAAGGTGCTTTTAGCAAACTTTGTAAATGTTTTTAAGTACAGATAGAAAATATTTCTTGTGCACTTTTATTCAGCTTATTTGTATCTTGTACCACTGCAAACTATGTAATTGGTTTCATAAAATTCACTTGACACATTGATGAGATTTTGCTCTGATATTAAAATGATGAAGCAATCTTATATAATATTTAATAGTCCTTATTTGCAAATTACTGCCCTGTCTTAACTCATTTCAAAAGTGAGCCTGATAGTCAAGAACTGACATGCTTGTTTTCACTTTTTAAAAGAACTATTTATCTTTCTTTACTATATTAACTAAATTAGTGTTCACCTTCTGCTACTTTGGTCTTGAAGGGAACAATTTAATTGAACCACAAAAGACTTGTCCCACATCCTGTTTTGTGTAGACTAAATATGTATGCTAAGAATTTTAATAAGATTTAAATTAGAAAGACAAAGGTCATTAAATAGATATCTGCAAGTGAGTTTTTTTAATGGAAAGCCTGGTTCATATGTATTTTTAAGCCTTAGAGAAAATGAAACTTTATATTCTTTCTGTAATTATGTACTAACTTGTATATATTAAACTATACTTAAAAATGAGATCTTATAACAGGAATACCAGAGAAAGAAATTATAATGTAGACCCTTGATTGCAGCTGGATTTATGGCTATTTAAAGTAATAAGAGAGAATCAACACCAGCAAAGGTCATTTATAATTTATTTTGTGTCTGTTAGTAATAAAAGATCCTCATGTCCACACCATACCCTCACTGTTTTGTGGTTGTATTCTTAGGGATATTTACTAAAGGTGGCCTCTTAGAGGTATGATATTCCCACTTTCTAATAATGCTATGTTCTCTATGAATAATAAATCTATATCCTTTTCTGATCCAAGAATCACTTCAGTGGAAGGCCATAAGAATCATTCCTTAATGTTCATAGTACTGAATGATGAGATAGTAGAGTTTTCTGAGCCTCCTCTAGAAATAACTTTTACATGATTCCCTTCTAAGTCTTGAACTTTTGGTTTCTGGAAGTTCATCAGTGTTCATCTGAAATAAATAGGTCAGCATTTTCTAAGACTCTCAAGGTTTTAAGCATTTCTCTGTCTTTTTACTTAGCATTCAACAAATACATATTTAGTTGCCTGTTATATTATAGAAACTATATTAGATATGGTGATGACTGTGACAGTCTTCGTCCCAAAGAAATTGGAGTCTGCTTGGGAAGACATACATGAATAAATAAGGATTATGACTGAGGTGATAGGCCCCATTCTAGAGGAACTTCATAGTATTTTAGAGGACATACAAAGACCTGTTAACCATGACAGTTTAGGAAAAGCTTCCAAGATGAGTTTGGTGGTCAGCTGACTGGTGAAGAATGACTAGGAATGTGTTGGTGAAGGCCTGACACAGTATAATGTTTCAGGTGAAGGAGCTTTGTCTAATATTAGGGCAAAAAATTTATAGCACATTTGAGAAACTATAAGGCTTCCATTTTATATGCCTAGAATGGAATGTTTTAGGAGTCAGGGGAAGAAGGGAGAAGAGATGTGGTAGGCAGAACAGTGGCCCCCCAAATATGTCTAGGTCCTAACACCCAGAACCTATGATTATGTTAAGGGTCTTGAATGGGGAGATTTTCCTAGTTTACCCCTTGTACTCACAAATCCCTTGAAAGGGGATGAGAGTAACAGGAGAGTTACAGTTACATGAGATGTTGATAAACAAGTATTCATGTGGCTAGGATCCAAGTAATGAACACAGCCTCCTAGACGCTGGAGAAGGCAAGAAATAGATTCTCCCTTGGAGCCTCCAAAAGGAACACCTGGATATTAGCCCCAGGAAACTCACTCGTTTTGGACTTCTGACCTCCAGAATTGTAAGATTGTGCTGAATTAGTGGACTTCTGACCTCCAGAATTGTAAGATTGTGCTGAATTAGTGATAATTTGTTATAGCAGCAATGGAAAATTAAAACAGGTAAGGACTGAGAAGGTAAAAGGTGTCGAGTAATAATTATTTTATACTAAAGGTTTGATCTTTGCCTTGGGATAATAGGAAACTTTGGTATTTTCCTGGGAAGAGTCATGATCAGATTTGTATTTTATAGAGATAATTATGGCTTCATCATGAAAACCAGTTAGTTAATTGTAGACAGGTGAGAAATGAAAGTGACAATGAGATATAAAAAGGTAGATTTGGAGAATGATTGGGCATTTGGGGGGGATGTCAATTGCATAAAATTGAGAATCACTAGTTTAGTTGTTTGTCATAGTGGGGTGAAGGCTGTGTTAACAAGGTTGATGTAAGCATTCCAAATTGTATATAAAATCAGCACATTGTGCCCCATAAATGCATTAATGTACACAATTATGATTTAATTAAAAATATCTTACACAGTATGTGGTGGGTGAGAGGTTCGAGGATTTCTTTCAGGCTTATAATTTAAGCAGCTAGGTGCCAATGTTACAGACTGAGACCTACTAAGAAGAAAGGTTAAGAACGAAATTTGGGGCATCCTGAGTTTGAAGTATATGTGACATTTCCAAATAGGTGTGTTCTATATGCAAATGAGTTTGCATATATGGAATTTAGGGGCAACCTCAGGGCTGCACATGGAGACTTGGGAGCCAGCAGGATGTAGGGGAAAAGCTGAAGGTTTGGAGTAGCTGAGAAAATATAAATATTTAGCATGTGAAGCGGACCTTTGACAGATAACCCAGGGATGGAGGAAGAAGAGACCCAGTGGTCCAGCAGCTCCTTCCTTCCTTTCGCTCATGTTGCCTCCTTGTTTATACAGGCTGTCGTCACGTCAGACCTGTATTGATGACAGCTCATTTACCTCTATTTCCTTTGGGATCTTTTCCTCCCCTTGTCATTAGATTTATTCTTCTAAAATCGTATTTTATCATCTCAGGTTTCTATTTTCAAAACCAATGATAGTTCTTTTGTTTTTGTGAATCAGTGCAGGCTTCTTGGTCTATACAAGATTTTCTATGATATGACCCTAGTCCACCTGCCCAAGTTAGCCCTTCCTTGTTTCTGTTTTGTAACTTTTGACTCCCCACAAATGTCACTAATAGCCTACTGTTGACTGAAAGCCTTAGCAGTAACATAAACAGTCTATTAACATATATTTTGCATGCTATTTGTATTATATACCATATTCTTAGACTAAAATAAGTTAAAGAAAAGAAAATAATTATTAAGAAAATTCTAACAAAGAGAAAATATGTTGACTATACTGTACTATTTTTATCAAAACCATAAGTTCCTATCATCCGTTTATATAAGATGAATTGTTAAGCCTGACATGGCAGGCGGCCACAGCTACTGACTCTAGTCTATGGTACCTACTGAGCAACTTAACTTTTTATTCTAATATCACGACTTTTCTCGCGTTCCTGGGAACACTTCCTTCACCATGACTGGCACTTTGTATAGGTCATATGGTGTCATTCAGTGTTTACAATATTGCATTTAATATGATGGAAAATATGCCAGAACTGCAAGAGATGACTTTTTATTGTGAGTCATGACTTTTTGGAGAGACAAACTGCTCACACAGTTTGATGGTTAGCGTCACAGGGCGTAACGCACAATGCTTGCTTTTATGGCAATATGAGGTGGCTCCAGAATGTTTACTGTAGTACAGTATGCACCACTGTTGATTTTGTACAGCTGTGATTTAATACTGCGTCTTTACATTTGCTTACATTTTCTTGACTGCCTCATGGCACCATGCACAGTAAGTATGTGTGTAATCTCTGATAAATTTTAACTTTTTATCATACATTTGTTTATATTTTATGGTTGTAACAGATAAAATATACTAGTATCCACATATATTTTATATAATATGCATTCATGACAAACCTAGATTTTTCTTTTTTTTTTTTTGTTATTTCTAGGCTTTGTGGTTCATCTCTTTTTTCAAATTGTTGCATATCTCTAAAATTTTCCAATCTATTTATTGAAAAAATCTTCACTTAAATGGACCTGTGCAGTTTAAACACATGTTATTTAAGGGTCTATCATATAAAGACATAGAACTCAAACTCAGCATTGGAAGTGCAAACTCCAAAAGTTGATTCACTTCTTTGTCCCCCAGTGTCCTGCTTCTCAGTCTCTGTTTTTGTTAACACTATTTGTTCTAGCATGAAAGCCATAAAAAATATTTGGAGCATTTTTCATTCACACTCCCCAGTGCCCCCATCCTTCACATGTAATGAGTCACTAATTCTTATCCCTTATACCTCATGGCTGGTTTCCAGTCTTGTTGCCATCTTTATATCCTTGCTGCTGCTGCTTTGGCTGAGGCCATCATTTATTTGGGGCAGAGACTTCTGAAGAGTCTGCTTGCCTGGTCCTTATTGCCAATGTTTAGGTGTTTGGAAATCTAAGGTTATAACAGAGCACATCATTTAGATACTCAAAATAGTCTGGCTCGGCGCCTGTGGCTCAATCGGCTAAGGCGCCAGCCACGTACACCTAAGGTGGAGGGTTCGAATCCCCAGCCCGGGCCCGCCAAACAACAAGATGGCTGCAACCAAAAAATGGCCGGGCGTTGTGGCGGGCGCCTGTGGTCCCAGCTACTTGGGAGGCGGAGGCAGGAGTCTCGCTTGAGCCCAGGAGTTGGAGGTTGCTATGAGCTGTGATGCCATGGCA
>CAUYQV010021225.1:0-26020 GCA_963574575.1 Galagoides demidoff
TACCTCCAAATGGTCTGGTTGTTTACTGTGGAACAATTGTAACAGAAGAAGGAAAGGAAAAGAAAGTCAACATTGACTTTGAACCTTTCAAACCAATTAATACGTCATTGTATTTGTGTGACAACAAATTCCATACAGAGGTAAGAAGTTGAGCACATTTCTCTGAGCACTCTGCTGAAGGGGGTAGGGGAGAAGTTCAAGTACAAAACATTTTCATCACTCCAGAAAGAAACCCTGCCCCCATCCCCCACCTCCCACCTCTCTCACTCTAGGCAATCACTAATCTATTTTCTTAGATATGCTTATGCTGGATATTTTATTCAATGGAATCATAACACTATATGGCCTATTGTGACTGGCTTCTTCCACTTAGCTCTATGTTTTCAAGGGTCATCATACAGTAGCATGCATCGGTTTACTTCATCTCTCTTTTTTTTTTTTTTTTTTTTTTTGAGACAGAGTCTTATTATGTCGCCCTTGGTAGAGTGCTGTGGCATCACATCACAACTCACAGCAACCTCCAACTCTTGGACTCATTCTCTTGCCTTAGCCACCCAAGTAGCTGGGACTACAGATGCCCACCACAAAGCCCAGATATTTTTTTGTTGCAGCTGTCAATTGTTTAGCAGGCCCAGACTGGGTTTAAACCCACCAGCCTTGGTGCATGTGGCTGGTGCTATAACCACTGTGAAACTTCATCTCTTCTTATTACCAAATTCCATTTTTCCATTTGTTGGATATGCCATATATATATGTATATATTCATCAGTTGATGAGCATCTCTACTGTTTGGCTATTATGAATAATGCTGCTATACACGTTCATATACCCAAGTTTTTATGTGACCATATGTTTTCATTTTTCTTGGGTATATACCTAGGAATGGGATCGCTAGGTCATATAATAACTATGTTTAACCTTTTGAGAAGTTGCCAGACTGTTTTCTAAGCCTTTTGACACAGCTAGCTATTTTCAAAAAGTAAGACAATTTAAATTATTATGACACTGATCATTTAGCATGTTTGGGGAAAGTGTGAAACTAGGTTTAGAGAACTAATTAGAGGCAAAGAAGTAATTGCTGTTTGATCTCATTCTCTTCCTATGTACTAGTGATACTTCCCCATATTTCTTGTATTCTTAGTTTTCACCTCACAAATTGTAAAATTTTTAGTAGCAGGACTATATAAAAGAGCTTTATTTTTTTTTCCCTCTCCCCATGAAACTTTTGAGTGACAGAGCTGCCACGAGATGAACTTTAATGGTGGAAAGGAAACCTCATTAGAGTGACCTAAATCAGTCAACAGTAGAACAATCAAGAATTCACAGCTAGTTCCTAGTTCAGGCTCTTGCCTTTCATCAACCTAGGGAAAAACCTCTACAGTGGAATTAGAACTGACATTTGTCAACACAGTTTACAATGGATGATTTTTGCTAACTTGATGGGAAATTCATTTCCAGTTGGATCTTGGTCAACTGTATAAACAGTCCAGACTGTTTTTCTCTTAGCTACCACTGTCCCCTCCTGGCATAGGTGTCACTGGGGAGGCTCTTAGCTACCCACACTGTACCTACCTATATGTATCTGGTTTGATGAAAGCAGATTTTGAATCTTAATTGATTTAAACAGTACCTGGTACCCATGTTGTCTGGCTTTAGCTCACTTACTAAGATAGCCTCATTAGTTTTATTGAACCTTAACTCCTTTTCCAAGGTAGCATTTAAACTTGCTGGCTTTAACTGATAGGTCAGTAACTAGAAATGAATGTAGCATACTGTACAACATAATTTATATCCTGATTAATCAAAGTAATTATACATTCTTTTGGGGAGGGAAGATAAGCGAGTCTTACTATGTCACCCTTGGTAGAGTGCTGGGCATCACAGCTCACAGCAACCCCAAACTCTTGGGCTTAAGCAATTCTCTTGCCTCAGCCTCCCAAGTAGCTACAGGCACTGTCCACAACACCCAGCTATTTTTTTGTTGTTGTCGTTGTTTAGCAGGCCCAGGCTGGATTCCAGCCTGCCATCCCTGGCATATGTGGCCAGCACCCTGACCACTGAATTATGGGTTCCAAGCCAATTATACATTCTTTTTTGTTGGTTTGTTTGGTTTTTTTGTTTTTTTAGTTGTTGTTGTAGTTTGGCTGGGGCTGGGTTCGAACCCACCACCCTCAGTATATAGGGCCGGTGCCCTACCCACTGAGCCACAGGCACCACCCAAGCCAATTATACATTCTTAGAAGGAATAAGTCTTTGGCTGCGCCTGTGGCTCAAAAGGGTAAGGTACCAGCCCCATATGCTGGAGGTGGTAGGGTTTTTTTTTGTTTTTTTTTTTTTTTTTGAGACAGAGCCTCAAGCTGTCCCCCTGGGTAGAGTGCCATGGCATCACAGCTCATAGCAACCTCCAACTCCTGGGCTCAAGCGAGTCTCCTGCCTCCACCTTCCAAGTAGCTGGGATTATAGGTGCCCACCACAACGCCTGACTATTTTTTGGTTGCAGCCGTCATTGTTTTTTGGTGGGCCCAGGCTGGATTCGAACCCACCAGCTCAGGTATATGTGGCTAGTGCCTTAGCTGTTTGAGCCACAGGTGCCAAGCCAGAGGTGGTGGGTTCAAATCCAGCCCTGAGCAAAAAAAAAAAGGGATAAGTCTTCTCTGATAGGTAGATTTGTTGAAAATCTCGTTCTACCTTAGTGTCATTATAAAGATATGTTTTAACATGTACAATATTCATGTTTTTTTTTTTTTAATATATTTATTTATTTATTTTTATTTTTTATTTTTTGGGCCAGGGCTGGGTTTGAACCTACCACCTCTGGCATATGGGACCACTGCCCTAGTCCTTTGAGCCACAGGCACTGCCCAATATTCATGTTTTAATGCTAATTACCAAACATGGTTTTGTTCAAGTTGGATTCTTGGTTGGTTGATCTGCTTTTTCAATTATTGAAGGGACTTTTTTTTTTTTTTTTTTTTTAAGAGACAGAGTCTCATTTTGTCACCCCTGGTAAAGTGCCACGGTGTCACAGCTTACAGCAACCTCCAGCTCTTGGGCTTAGGCAATTCTCTTGCCTCAGCCTCCCGAGTAGCTGGGATCATAGGCACCCACCACAACACCCAGCTATTTTTTTTGTTGCAGTTTGGCCAGGGCTGGGTTTGAACCCGCCACTCATGGTATATAGGGCCCACGCCCTACTCACTGAGCCACAGGTGCTGCCCTGAAGGGACTCTTTTCTTCCTCAGTTAAAATGGAATGGATAATAATTTCTTAGTTTTAAAGAGATTGCTACCTGACAATTACAAATCTGCTAAGCCTATAGTAGTATTCAAATTCCATCATGAGAACTTTTGTCTATGTGAGTCTCTGTACTATTTAAATTATTTTCTTTGGGGAAGCAGGAATAATTAGGATATAAAGCTAACCTAGAAGGAGGGTTTTCTCCATAAAACTCAGAAGTGGCTAGACATGGTAGCTCACACCTATAATCCCAGCACTTTGGGAGGCTGAGACAGGAGGATAGCAGATTAGCCAGGTGTGGTGGCACATGCCTATAGTTCCCAGAAACTAAAGTGGGAGGATCACTTGAGCCAAAAGGCTCAAGGTTATAGTGTGCTATGGTCATACCACTGCACTCCAGCCTGGGTAACAGAGTCAAACCCTGTTTTTTTTGTTTGTTTGTTTGTATTTTTGGAGATAGAGTTTCATTATACTGTCCCCAGTAGAATGCCATAGCATCAACTCACCGCAGACTCTTGGACTTAAGTGATTCTTTTGCCTCAGCCTCCCAAGTAGCTGGGACTTGGGAGGCGCCCACCACAACACCTGACTGTTTTTTTTGTTGCAGTTGTCATTGTTGTTCAGCAGGCCCAGGCTAGGTTCGAACCTGCCAGCCTCAGTGTATGTGGCAGACACCGTAACCAGTGAGCTACGGGGCAGCAAGCCCAAATTTATAATCTTAACTTTTTTTTTTTTTGAGAGTCTGAAGCCGTCACCCTGAGAAGAGTGCCATGAGGTCATCATAGCTCACAGCAACCTCTAACTTTTAGGCTCAAGCCATCCTCTTGCCTCAGTATTTTCTGTTTTTATTAGAGATGGGGTCTTGCTGTTTCTCAAGCTGGTCTCAAACTGCTGAGCTCAAGCAATCCTCCCACCTCAGTCTCCCAGAGTGCTAAGATTACAGGCATGAGCCACCTCACTTGGCCATCTTAACCATTTTTAAATGTACAGTTTAGTGGTATCAAATACATCAGTAGTGTTGTACAACTATCCTTATCACCCATCTCTAGAACAGTTTTAATCATATAAAACTAAAACTATGCAGTAAACATTAGTAGACATAATTCTCCCTTTTTTCCAACCCCTGGAAACCCATCCTACTTTCTGTCTCTGATTTTTGACTACTGTGAGTACTACATATGAGTGGAATCATATAATATTTACTTTTTTGTGACTGTCTAATGACTTAGCGTAATGTCCCCAGGATTCATGCATGTTGTAGCAGCATATCGTATAGTTTTGTTCCTCTTTAAGACTAATAGTCCAGGCTCGGCGCCTGTGGCTCAATCGGCTAAGGCTCCAGCCATGTACACCTAAGGTGGGGGGTTCGAATCCCCAGCCCAGACCCGCCAAACAACAATGGTGGCTGCAACCAAAAATGGCCGGGCGTTGTGGCAGGCGCCTGTTGTCCCAGCTACTTGGGAGGCTGAGGCAGGAGACTTGCTGGAGCCCAGGAGTTGGAGGTTGCTGTGAGCTGTGATGCCATGGCACGCTACCCAGGGGGATAGCTTGAGGCTCCATCTCAAAAAAAAAAAAAAAAAAAAGACTAATAGTCCATTGTATGGATATATCACATTTTGCTTGCTCATTTGTTTTTAGTGAACACTTGAGTTACTTTCCTATTTTAGCTGTTGGGAATATTGCTTTTGTGAACATGGGTGTACAAATGTTTTTTATTGATTGTTTTTTATTGATTTTATGTTCACATTCCCAGGTCAGGTATATTGAAGGGCTTTGTGTAGATATCATTGGTTGTTTCTAACATTGTTTTGCCACAGAACTAACAGTAGAGTGGGGTAAAAGAGCTTGCATATTTCCTTTCAGGTTTTGTCTTGACCTAAACAAAGCATTGTTGTTCACCATGTGATATGTTTCCTTTTCAGGCTCTTACAGCACTACTTTCTGATGATAGCAAGTTTGGATTCATTGTAATAGATGGTAGCGGTGCACTTTTTGGCACTCTCCAAGGAAACACAAGAGAAGTCTTACACAAATTCACTGTGGATCTCCCAAAGAAACACGGTAATATAGGAGAAGAATATGAGCACACTTGCTTTGTGTCTAGCAATAAAAAAAAATAGTATGATGTGGGGGAAGCAAAACCAGATGATGGGAGAGATGCACCCTGGGATGACTTATGACTCATTGGTTCTTATGGCTCTTCTCTTGGCATCAAAATTATTAGTAGTCGGTCTCTGAAAAAAAATTTGCAATTTATGCTTAACATGTAGTCAAGGGAATGGTGATTTTTCTTTGTCCTTTACTTGGATATAATGACATGATTATTGTATTTTTAATTTGCAAAGCATCTCATGCTTCTTAATAATTGCCATTTTCTCTCACTACTTTTGTGTCAAAGGTAGAGGAGGTCAGTCAGCCTTGCGTTTTGCCCGTTTAAGAATGGAAAAGCGACATAACTATGTTCGGAAAGTAGCAGAGACTGCTGTGCAGCTGTTTATTTCTGGAGACAAAGTGAATGTGGCTGGTCTCGTTTTAGCTGGATCAGCTGACTTTAAAACTGAACTAAGTCAATCTGATATGTTTGATCAGGTAAGTGAGGAGTAGATCTCCATTGTGTATATCTCTAGATGGGAGTAGGTGAGTCCTGAGCACTGGAACACACACATCTTTTTTAACTTACAGTGATATATTTCTTGGGTTAAAAACCTAGCTTTGAGTTAAATGGGGGTAGGTTTATAGATGTTTATAGGGAAACATTCTCTCTTGCTTCTTTGGGCCCTTTCTCTTTTGAAATTGGCCATTTTTAGTTGGGTTCCTTACAGGGTGTATGGAAGTCCCAGATTTAGTGTTGTCTTTCTGATTTATTCCTGGAAGTAAAGCAGTTAAACTCTCAACAGTATAGCAGAGCTGATTAAGACCAAAGTAATTGGCTCAGTGCCTGTGGCTAAGGCGCCAGCCACCTACACCTAAAGTGGGTGGGTTCGAATCCAGCCCAGGCCCACCAGACAACAATGACGGCTGCAACCAAAAAATAGCCGGGCATTGTGACAGGCGCCTGTGGTCCCAGCTACTTGGGAGGCTAAGGCAGGAGACTCACTTGAGCCCAGGAGTTGGAGGTTGCTGTGAGCTGAAATGCCATGGCACTCTACTCAGGGGGACAGCTTGAGGCTCCTGTCTCAGAAAAAAAAAAAAAAAAAACAAGAATCTTATCCTTTGACAAAGACTCAGTTTCCCCAACAATTTAAACAATCAAATTAATTACGTTTTACAAATGAGAGACATTCTATGAGATGTAACAGTGATATATGATTTTCCCACTCAGAGCTGGACGGGAACCCCCATTTTTCAGGCTCAGATGGGCTCAGATATCAGACTCCCGTCTCCGGATACAAACACTCTGAGCCCCAGCCAGGTCATGAATAAAGCAGCCTGAATCCTTTTGGCTGGCTCCACCTGGACTAAGGAGCACACACCCTAATCCTCTCCCCAGACAAAAACCACAAAGACCTAATAACCTTGCCCGAGGTGAGGGGCTGCATTCATCCATTTGCCAGAACATCTATTCAGTTAGTAAAGGTATTTTTCCATCTACTGAGTTCTGGCCAAAATATCTCTCACGGCCAATTATTTACCCCTAGATGAAGGACTCATGTAGGAAACCTCCAACCTGGGCCTCCTCCCCCCTTTTGGAGACCTATTGCTGATATGGATACAGCCCTGTTCCCCACGAGATTTACACTCTCTCCTCCAGATTTTCAAGGGCCATCCATAGCTCACCCGACTGCCCAGACCACAACATGTTCCAAGGCACAGCTCCTCTGCCAATAGCTCTGGCACTCTTTACTTCTTCTGCATGTCCTTCAGTCCAACAAAATCTGATTTTATCACTGATCTGTGGCTTGCGGGCTCAATTCTCAAATTCCTGAGACCAAAAACTCACTGAAGAAATTCCAGTAACAAAACTACAAAATCCTTTCTAATGTCTTTTCATTTCCCCCCAAGACGATATGGCCATGTGGCCGCCCAAAGACAGAAAGCAGAAAACCTAGAACTTCCAGTTTCCCTCAGAATAGTCAGGGGACAAAGTTGGAACAGGGAAGAAGGGCACACTCACACATTCGTTTCACCCCATAAATGGGGGAGTGAAACCCCACCTATTGTTACCCATCTCAGTCATTCTCCAAGCACTCACATGACACAATCCCAACACATTTCTTAACCTGGGCAGCCTTGATTTCCCACTAGAGCTGCCAGTTAGCCATAGGAGGCAAACCAACACTCCCCTAGGTTCTGTGATGGGAGATCTAACTCCACTCTCGGAGTTCTCTCAGTCACACCACATCCACACACTCTCACACACCTCTCAACAGAACTGCCGGCGATCTAACGCAATCATATGCCCAAGGAGGTGATCAGGCTCCTCTTCCACTAAAATTGTAGTGGGCTTCAAAAGGATCCAAACTTCACTTCCCAGTCAGGGAACCAAGAAATGTAGCAGAAAACCAACGCAGATAGAAGACTCTAGGCACCAGTTGATTAGAGAAAGCGGGTTTATTCCAGCCAGGGGATAACTTGGAATACCAGTGTGTCTCCCAAACCGAGCCCCCCAACTCAATCTCTTGCCTCTCTTTATCCACTTTTCAGGGCAGGAGTGCACATGAGGGTCATAAAACAGAGAGAGACACGACATCATCCTCAAGGTTCCGGGCTCAAGGGGGAAGGTCAGATTTGCCCACGTCCTTGCGTCCGGTCAGACCACCTGCCCTCAAAGGCGACGGAAATCCAGGGAAGTTACTAGTTTACAATCTAGGCCCCGTGTATGTCGAGGAAGAAACATACAGACAACAGAAACGCCTGTGGCTTGACTGAGGCCTACACAGGGCAGCTAGGACAGATTCTTTTAGTTCTGCTTTTACTTTCTTGCCTCACCATGGCACTCTTCTAGCACTCTACCAAGGGCGATAAAGTGAGACTCTGTCTCTAAAAAAAATAAAAACAAAACAACAACAACAACAAAAAGGCTTTATTCCACCTGGGTGCAGGTGGGGTAAGATTTTCAACCTGTAAGGAATAAATCTATACTTGGGTAAAAGTAAAAGAGGGTCAGGAAGGTGGGATGGGGAGATTCCTTTTCCTGGGTTGGACATCTGTTATAAGGTTGGGGGTTGGACCATTTACATTTCCCAGGTGTTGTTGGACCCAAAACGGGGTCCAGCCACAATAGCCGCCCCCAAAGAACAGTCACCAGACTCGGGTTGATGCAAAAGCAAGAGGCGAGTTTATTGCTGACGTGTCAGGGTCCCTCAGCCGCTCAGGAAGAAGGACCCCGAAAAGCTGTTACCGGTTTCTTTTAAAGTTGTAAAACCGCAACCAGATGGGTGTGGGGGTCGGCGATTATTTGAACAGGGGGATTCTGATCAGGGTAAGGTCACTGGTCTGTTTAAGCGAGCGAAATTCCAAGCATTCTGAGCAGGGAGTGGGTTTGTGCAGAGAGGTCTGTTGTTTATCAATGGCCGAGCAGGGAGTGAGCAGGGTCAGGGGGTGAGTTTTAGCTGTTGGGGTAGCTGGCACACGCAGGATGTGGAGAGGGGCGCCCGCAAGCACCCAGGGGAGTCCCAGGCGCCCCAAGCACCCAGGGGAGTCCCAGGCGCCCCAAGCACCCAGGGAGTCCCCGGAATGTAATCAGTCAGCCAGTGTTCAGAAAATCCCTGCCTAAAAAGTCTCCCAGCAGGTAGTCTGTTTTATGAGGTGGGAGTCTACCCTGGCCTCGGGGTTCCTTCAGTGTGACATCCAGTGAAGTAGGATGGGGGTTCACCCATTCAACTTTCTTAGGTGGGCCATCTGGTGGGAGAGGGTAAGGGATTGATTCTTTCAGGTGGGTTCATCCTATTTAGGTGGGGGTTGACCCTATGAATAGTGTAAATTGGATGGAAAGTTAGCATTTGGAAAAATGAGAAAGAAACTGAAAATTTAAGATTTGACTGCAAGACCTAGAAGAGTTAGGCTGAGGAAACAAGTAAGGTACATTTACACTCAGCTTGCCATACTTTTGGAAAAGGCAGGGGGAAACCAGTCCTCCTGTAGAGTGTTAAAATACGCGGGAGGGAATTAGGCTGAAAGGAATCCAGAGCATTGCATTCCTAGGTTACAAAATCAAAATCAAATTTTTTTTTTTTTTCAGTTTTTGGCCAGGGCTGGGTTTGAACCCGTCACCTCTGGCATATGAGGCCAGCACCCTACCCTTTTGAGCCACAGGCGCAGCCCTCAAATTTATTTTTGTAACTTGCAAGAATTGATATAGGATATCACCACTCAGGACTAGACAAGGAGCCCCCATTACCTAGGCTTATGTGAACTCAGAGGTCAGACCCCCATTTCCAGGCACAAGCTGTCTGCCTTTTTCAGGACACACCCTCTGGGCTCTGATAAGATCAAGAACAAAGCAGCCTGAGATGGTTTTTTTGCTGGTTCCACTTTGAGTAGGAACACATGTCCTAACCCCTTCTCAGAAAGAAAGACTTTAAAGGACCTGATAACCTCTCCCTAGTGGAGGAGGAACTACATTCATTCATTTGTTAATGTACTCACTAACTTTAAAAAGATGTTTTTCCATCTACCAGCTGCTGGCCACATGTAATTCTCAAGACCTAAGACCCCTAGATAAAGAACCCAGGTAGAGACTCCAGTTAGTTCAGTTCTTTCCCCTGCCAGAAGTTCTGGGGCTTTTTACTTCTTCTGTATTCTTTTCTAACTTGTAATAAAAATCCTATCTTACCACTGATCTGTAGTCCGTGAGTTCATCCTTAGAATCCCTGAGACCACGGACCTACTGAAGAGTGAAATTCAGGTATCAGAATGTTTGGTCTTTAGAGTGAATCATACAAAAATTAAAGGGGAAGGTGGGAGGGAGATTGGTGTGCTCTCACCTAAGAGGCACAATGTAAAAGTATATGGCACACCTCCCAACATGGACTTGAACACACAAATACAAACCATGTAACTTAAACACTTCTAGCCTCATATTAATCTGAAATTTACAGAGAAAGGGGAGATGCAAAAATAGAACAACCGATAAGTATTTTCATTGTTTATATATCTATTTTTGAGTCAGGGTCTCACTTTATTGCCCCAGACTAGATTACAGGAATGTCATAATTCACAGCAACATCAAACTTCTGGGCTCAACCAATTCTCATGGGTCAGCCTCCCAAGTAGCTGGGACTACAGCTGCCCCCAACAACACTGGCTAATTTTTGTATTCTTAGTATAAGAGACAGAGTCTTGCTCTTGCTCAGGCTGATCTCCAACTCTTGAGTTAAAACAGTCCACCCATATCAGCCTCCCAGGGAGAGAGGATGGTAGACATGAGCCTTGGCACTTGGCCTCTTTGAATATATGAAAACATCGTTTTAATTTCTCAAAAAGTATATATACATATCTGTATATAGATATGTACATACAACCATATACACACATGCACACAGAAATTCATCATTTTTCAGGAAGGACTAAAACCTCTCAGCCTGCCTCCTTTGTCTTGTCTCCCGCTCCCTAACCTCCATGGATTTCTGTTTTCACAAACCATTAATAAACCCAACAAACCAACCAAGAGAAAATTGAAATTATTTTTCTTTACATTTTTTGAGCTATTTTGTCTTGCAGTGTTTGTTCCCATATTACTCAGGTGATTCCTGAGTGTCCCACATGGAACTATGAACAATCACTGCTAAGGATGGAAAATACCTAGAAATATGTCTGTCTTCAACCTTTGCTGAGGAAAAATGGACACACCATTCACAGTCACAATACATTGTGAAATCAGCTGCATAAACTTCCCCCTCTGCTTAAATCCAGACACCCATCTGATTTCAGCCTGGGCAATCTTCCTTGCTTTCTTTGGCATACAACGTTTTGTCTTTTGCTTTCTCTCTTTCCTCTCCTATCTTCTCCTCCCTCACGACCGGGTCTCTGCTCTTTCTGATGGCTTCCACTTGCTTTCTAATATAAAATAACCTTATACTTTTGTATCCTAATCTTGACCTAAATAAATTCTTCTGTCACTCTATGTGCAGGACCCACTGAGCAACTGAGCTTTTTCACACCTCTTGAAAGCACATGTAGTGAGAAGAAGATGGAGTCAGTTGGGATAGAGCCTAGAAGACACAGTCTGGTGCTTTAGATGCCATGTGACCTTCCAACCTATCTCTCATCCTTATTGTTTTTTAAATTTAGCTCTCACCCTAAAGATGCCCATCTTGAATAGTTGGGGATCTTAACTTTTAAATAAAAAATGTCATGAATTGTTACCACATTCTGACATACTATTTAAAATAAGGTGCTAGCATGTGCAGCTGCCATGAGGTAAAGGCAAGCACCTGCTATGGCAATGGTCACAGCTGCTCGGCTGGCTGGGACAGAGACCAAGGCCAGTGGTCTGAGCACCCTCAGCAGTCGCACTCCTGGGCTTTCCTGGGCCTCTAAGGTCCCTGTGCTCAACTTGTCCACCGTCCTCCTTCCCTCCTCTGCAACTCCAGCAACAAAGAAAAGTAATGGGAGAAAGAGCTGTGATGCTGGGTGGCCTGTCCCACCTCACCGAGGAAGGAGGAATACAGTTATGGCCACCCAGGTAATGGGGCAGGCTTCTGGAGGAAAAGGGCTGTTCACTGGCAGCAGCAGCATTAGCATGGCATTGCCTAATGACTTGTATGACACACACAACCTCTCCAAAGCTGAGATGGATGCACCTCAGCTTATCATGCTGGTAAATTTGGCTTTAACTAGGGAAGTAAATGGCAGCTGCTGCAATTACCTACGCCATAGCCCACATGTGAATTTCTCCTGGATCAGAAATCTCAGCCCACCTGTACTCGAGGTGCAATAAAGGCCATGTTAACTGCATGAATTGGATCTCTCTTTTCCTTTCATCTTGCCCCTTGTCATGATTTTATCTTTGGGTCCAGAACTTTTCACTAAATATAACATTTTAGCCATTTTTGTCATACCACCAATAGCTATTGGACTCAATCTGAAAAATCAGTCCATTGGCCTGTGCCATTGTCAAGGCCCTTAATACAACTTCTCAAGCCATAAACACTCTGAACATTGAATTAAAACAAGTATGAGCAGGTATAATAAAAAAAACAAGCAGACATTATTGATTATTAAACACAATCATAGATGGCAAAACTTTAAAATCTATATACTGCTTCAATTTATTGAATAGTTCCCAACTCAATAAAAACAAGATGTATAAAAGACATAGTCAAAATAAACAACAAACAAGAGTTTTCAGAATATCCAATACTTCCTATCTAAAGAACTATCATTACCTAAGTCTGTACCTTTATATTATTCTTATGTTATATAAGCTTCTTAATATGTTACAAAATGCGATATGTACCAACTGTTTCACAAATTTTTTTTTTTGTTTTTTAAATTTTATTTTAGACAGAGTCTCATTTTGTCACCATCTGTAGAGTGTCTGGCATCACAGCTCACAGCAAACTCAAACTCTTGGGCTTAAGCAATTCTCTTGCCTCGGACTCCAAAGTAGCTGGGACTAGAGGTGCTGGCTATAATGCTGGGCTATTTTTTTTTTTTTTTAAAGAGACGAAGCGTAGCTCTGGCTTAGGCTGGTCTTGAACTCATAAGCTCAGGCAATCCACCTGCCTCAGCCTCCCAGAGTGCTAGAATTATAGGCCTGAGCCACTGTGCTCAGCCATGTTTCACAAATTTCTAAAACAGAATTAGCCAGCAGAGCCCACATGTCAGTTTAACTAACCATAACAAATTGAAAATTATTTTCATTTTAAATCAATTACATAGATGTGAAAATAAAATAAATAAAAGCAGAAATTGTGGTACACACAGATACCTCCACAACCTTTCTTAGCTATTTCTGAACTGAGAATGCACTTTAAAACATAGGAAAAGTAAGTCAGTCAGACAGATCAAACCAGAGATAGGGAATAAAGATAATAATCTTGAAAAAAAACCAAATGAGGAAGTAATGAGGCACTATAGAACAAGTTAATAGTATGTTTAATGATGCTTTATTGTTGATGTTTGATTAGTTTTAAATTGTTATATGTATTTAATTTGCCTACATGTTGTTAATCATATAAGTATATTTTAAGTATAATTGAGAAATTATTCCCTATATAAATTATTAAGAAAAACAGTATTTAAAAATTTACTCTTGCTGTTCTCTGGAATTACTAGCCTGTCCAAGAATAAATCCTTATTACCCATCAACTCCCTGTCCCCATGTTTAACTAGGACAGGCAACAGAGTGAGCCACCGCGTTGGGGTCTCAATTAGTTTAACAAAAGAATGGAGGAGTTGAGGGCTCCACAGACTACAGCCCCTCCCATGAACAAACCCCACACACTCAGTTGGGATCCTTCTCTGAGCCCCTTCTAATGTCACCACGACGGAGGGACGCCGGGCTCTGCAGGCACACAGCTGCTCAGAGAGCTCTGGGCCGTGGTCCACGGAACAGGTTCAGAAAGGCTTGGAGCAACAGCGTCCTAACTGCCTGCTCCACTCCACCTTTTGCCAAGTGGGGATCCTGGGGTGCCAGTAGCAAACTTTATTCTGAATACTCTAAAACTGAAGGGAAATTGTCTGGTCCCACCACAGACACTTCTGACTCCAACCACATCTCTCCCCGCTCTCAGGACGCCCAGTCTCTGTACTCACCATTTCCCAGCTCCCGGGATGTCCCGGTGTCCTCCCTACATATCTCCCAGTACCTGCAGGTGACAGGGTGACAGAGGCTGCTGCAGAGACACCTGGGATCTTCAGGAGATGGAACAGCTGAAGAGGAAGCCCCCAGTTCAGAGTCCACCTGAGACAAAAGCTGCTCAGAATCCACGGTTCTTTCTGGCTGTGCATCTGCTTGGACAGTTCATATTAGAGGGTCCCTGAATGCATAGGGCCTAAGACCCCACCTCTCTGACTTTGGGTGACACGAATGGCAGGCGTCAAACTACAAAATAGTGTCTTCCTCACAGCACTTTTTTCTTTTTTTTTTAATTTAAGGGCAGGGATCATGACTTTATTCATCTCCATATTCCAGTGCCACTGTGGTTGGTAGACAGTAAATGTTTAACAAATTTCAACAAAAGTAATGAAACTCTATTTATGGAGTGTTTAGTCTGTAAGAGGTTTGAACACCTATTATTTTAATTGGAGTTACACTCTGCTGTAAAGGTGTTTCAATACACATGGCGATTTCTAGGTAAAAATATGCACGTTAAAAACTTAGTAATCGCCGGCGCCTGTGGCTCAATGGGTACCCAGGGTGGCAGGTTCGAACCCAGCCCTGCCAGCTAAAACAGCAGAGACAACTGCAACAAAAAATAACCAGGCGTTGTGGCAGGAGCCTGTAGTCCCAGCTACTCTGTAGGCTGAGACAAGAGAATTGCTTAAGCCCAAGAATTGGCAGTGCTCTGAGCTGTAACTTTCCAGCACTCTACTGAGTTCTACAAAGTGAGACTCTGCCACAAAAAAAATAAAAAAAAAAGAGAGAGAGAGAGACAGTAACCTCATTTATATCTATATTCCTTACCTTTTTTTTTTTTTTCTTTTCAGACAGAGCCTCAAGCTGTAGCCCTGGGTAGAGTGCTGTGGCATCACTGCTCATAGCAACCTCCAAATCCTGGGCTCAAGTGATTCTCTTGCCTCCGCCTCCCAAGTAGCTGAGACTATAGGTGCCCACCACAACACCTGGATATTTTTTGGTTGTAGCTGTCATTGTTGTTTGGCGGCAAGGCTGGATTCGAACCCACCAGCTCAAGTGTATGTGGCTGGTGCCTTAACCGCTTGAGCCCCAGGCGCTGAGCCTATATTCTTTACCTTTTAAAAACCAGAATAGGGGCGGTGCCTGTGGCTCAAAGGAGTAGGGCGCCAGAGGTGGCCAGTCAAACCCAGTCCTCGCCAAAAAAACTTCAAAAACAAACAAACAAAACTGGAATAGTCACTTTTAATCACTTTTTTCTTTAAGCATACACCTCTTTTAGAAATAAAACACATTGGATGAATTGCTTCAATATACTCCATTCTCCCTTTTACCCTCCACTATAGCTCTTCTTTCAAATGATGACTTACTTTTACTAGCCCTTACTGTTTTTCCAGCAATTCACGCACACACCTGGCACCCCTTTACAACAGTCTTTCAAACTCCAGCCACACTATCTACTCAGTCAGATTGCTGGTTATTCCAAAATCTCCATTATAAAAAGAAACTTGAATTTATTTTTATTTCTGCTGATGTGCCTGTGAAACCAATCTGGAAAATAGATGTGTTATGCAGTATCTATCCACAGCCAAAGAAAAAAAAACCATACTGCTTCACCAGATAAAAAGACAACTGAGGGGCAGTGCCTGTGGCTCACTGAGTAGGGCGCTGGCACTCTACTGAGGGCAAGAAAGGGAGACTCCAGCTCGCTGCCTGTGGCTCAGGTGGCTAAGGCGCCAGCCATATACTAAGGTGGCCGGTTCAAATCCAGCCCGGGCCTGCCAAACAACAACAGCTTCAAACAAAAAATAGCTGGGCATTGTGGCAGACGCCTGTAGTCCTAGCTACTTGGGAGACTGAGACAGGAGACTCGCTTGAGCCCAGGAATTGGAGGTTGCTGTGAGCTTTGATGCCATGCACTCTACCCAGGTGGATAGCTTGAGCCTCTGTTTAAAAAAAAAAAAGAAAGAAAGAAAATGCGACTCTGTCTCAAAAGAAAAAAAAGACAACTGAACATAGAAAAACTTCTGTGAAACTTCTGTGAAAACTTCTATCTTTGTTCAAAGACACATGACAACCGATATGTGAAAGTGCCAGTGAAGAGGAGAAGACACAGCAAACTCCAGGCTGGAAGGTCATAAGTTCTAACCTGACTCTGTCTATAACTCTGCTCTTTTTATCTTGTGAGGTAATAAAGTATACAAATGGTTCCCACCCCAATGCTCAAGATGCTATGGACTTGATTATCTGACACCCTCTGTTACCAAGTACTCCACTTTAAATACCAGTCAAATTATAAACTTGGGCTATTTTTGTTCATAAGGTAGTACCTTATAAACATACAAAATGCACCATTATAAGAAATCCCCTTCCATATAGTAATTCAAAGTTCTTTTGAATGATCAAATGCTTTTCCCAACATTTGGAACTTACAAAATTGAAAGAGCAGTGATGAATGTCTCCATAGTAATAGAACAAGAACTCAACATCACAATGCAGACCCTGGGAACACTTCAATCAGAGCTTAAAGGTCTGGCACCTGTTGTAATTCAAAACCCTGCTGCATCCTAGATGCTTTGACTACTCAACATGGAAGAGCTTGTACTGTTACTGGAGAAAAATGTTGTGTTTACATAAATCGGTCAGGGCAAATAAAGACTGATCTATCTCTTAAAGGACAAAATAAATATTCTGCACAAAATTAATGAAACCATTCCATTGGACTAATCTATTCCCAGGAATGAGAGACTAGTTTAATGGACTGTGGGGTAATGTGCTCAGATCTGTTCTTTTCTGCTTACTTATTCTCATCCTAATTTATGTTCTTGTATCTCTTTCCAAACATCTTATGATTACATTACTAACCCACACTCTCTCTCCCCAGGTGCCAACTGAGCTCATTTTTTTTTTTTTTTTCTGAGACAGAGCCTCAAGCTGTCTCCCTGGGTAGAGTGCTGCGGCATCACAGCTCACAGCAACC
Organism: Galagoides demidoff; assembly: GCA_963574575.1. Classification (NCBI taxonomy): domain Eukaryota; kingdom Metazoa; phylum Chordata; class Mammalia; order Primates; family Galagidae; genus Galagoides; species Galagoides demidoff. Next base: position 16,959 of record CAUYQV010021225.1, read on the forward strand.
TCCAACTCCTGGGCTCAAGCAAGTCTCCTGCCTCTGCCTCCCAACTAGCTGGGACAACAGGCGCCAGCCACAATGCCTGGCTATTTTTTGGTTGCAGCCATCATTGTTCTTTGGTGGGCCTGGGCTGGATTCGAACCTGCCACTTTAGGTGTATGTGGCTGGCGCCTTAGCCACTTGAGCCACAGGCGCTGAGCCACCAACTCAGCTTTTAATGTGTGAAAATTCTGGGAAATTCCAGTTGAGGGAAATGAAGGAGCTAAGGAAATTTCACCCCAAAATGTGACTCCTTGTGTTGTACCCAGGAGTTCCACAAAGACCACACTGCCAAACAAATTGAATTCATATCAGCGTCCCTTTATTGAAGAGCCGCTTGTTAACTGCCTCGATGCCCCAACATGGTGTTTCTGAGAGCAGCCCCAAGTGTTTAAGGGGTTCAGTTTTTAAGGCTTGGTCTGCATCCTGGTTGGCACACAGGCTGTCCAGGTGCACCCAGGTAGGATAGCAAACAAGCATTGTACAGAAGCAGAATTTGGGGGTTGGTTATACATCATATGCCCTGTACAAATATTAGTTTCATACATCTTTGTTTCAGTAATTTTTTCCACCTTGTATTGTTTAAAAGTTGGTCCAAGACAATTGGTTCATTTCCCCGGGAGCTAGCCAAGCAAAGAACTGGAAGTGAACTAAAACTAAGAAAACAATTAGTATTCTCTCATTTATCTTGGGGGTGAACTAGACTTATTTCATTTCTTTTCTGAAAACGAAGTCTGGAAATGCGCCAGGAATTAACTGGTATTTTTCCATTATAGCCTAGGCCTGAGGCTTATCTGCTTGAGCCTAGGCCCACTTAGGCCTAACATTTGGTATAAGGAATATTTTCAATTAAAGGCCAGTCATGATCAGGAAGCATTGGAAGAGGCCTTTTTAATACCTACATAAAACCTGAGTAACCCCATTGGGAATCAAAAGGGGCTGCTGATTTCCTTATTACATGCTAACAGATCTGGCCCCAAGGTCATTTGAAGCAGGATACCTGTCTCTGAGGTTAATCTACAGATAAATCTGTTTCCACCCATGTACACACACTGCCCCCTAACAACCACCTGTTGCACCTACACTTTCCACATTCCCCCCATCCCTCCCAAAGGCATCTATAAAGGTCTTTGACCATCACTGAAAGTATGGGTAATCTGCTTCCACCCATACACATGATATTTAGAATAAAACTTTTTTCTTATTTATGCATTTATTTATTTTTTTGGCTGGGGCTGGGTTTGAGCCCACCTCCTCCGGTATATGGGGCCAGCTCCCTACTCCTTTGAGCCACAAGAGCTGCCCTATTTTTTTTTTCTTTTCTTTTTTTTTGAGACAGAGTCTCAAGCTGTCTCCTTGGATAGAGTGCTGTGGCATCATAGCTCAGAGCCACCTCCAACTCTTGGGCTCAAATGATTCTCTTACCTCAGCCTCCCAAGTAGCAGGGACTATAGGCACCCACCATAATACCCAGCAAAATTTTTTTTTTTTTGCCATTGTTTTTAGCTGACCCAGGCTAGGTTTGAACCCCCAGCCTTGGCATATGGGGCTAGTGCCCCACCCACTGAGCTATAGGAGCCGTTCAACCTTTCTCTTATTAATCTACCACAATTGTAAAAACAGGCAAAAAAGGGCGGTGCCTGGGGCTCAGTGGGTTGGACACCGGCCCATATACGGAGGGTGGCGGGCTCAAACCTGGCTCCAGCCAAACTGCAACAAAAAAATAGGCAGGCGTTGCAGTGGGCTCCTGTAGTCCCAGTTACTTGGGAGGCTGAGGCAAGAGAATCGCCTAAGTCCAGGAGTCAGAGCTTGCTGTGACCTGTGTGACACCGTGGCACTCAACCGAGAGCAATAAAGTGAAACTCTGTCTCTACAAAAAAAAAAAAAAAAAACCCACAGGGAAAAAAAAATTAAAAAAGAAACTACCACAATTGTGAGTTTATCTGAATGAAGCAACCAAGGGAAAAAGGCAGGTTTTGCCATGATCTCTACATATATAAGTGGATTTCTTATAATGTCATGTTTCGTATGTGTATGAAGTACCACTTTACGAACAAAAGAGGCCAAGTTTGTAATTTGACTGGCATTTACAGAGGAGTACTTGGTAACAGAGGGTGTCAGATAACTAAATCTACAGCATCCTGACCATTCAGGTGGAAACCATTTGTATATGTTACTACTACAGAAAATGAAAAACATCACTGGTATTTATGAACAGAGTGAAGTTAAAACCTACGACTTTCCATCGTGGAGTTTGCTGTGTCTTCTCCTTCTCACTGGCACTTTCACATATGCAGTTGTCATGTGCCCCTGTGAAAAATGTTTTTTTGAGAAGAGTCTCACTTTGTCATCCTTGGTAGAGTACCGTGGCATCATATCTCATAGCAACCTTAAACTCTAGGGCTTAAGTGATTCTCTGAACTCAGCCTCCCAAGTAGCTGGGACTACAGGTGTCTGCCACAATGCCTGGCTATTTTTTTCTTTTTGCAGTTGTCATTGTTTTATCAGTCCCAGGCCTGGTTCAAACCTGCCATCCTGGGTGTATGTGGCCAGTGACCTACTGAATGATCTACAGATGCCCGGCTATTTTTAGAGACAAGATCTCACTCTCACTCAGGCTGGTCTTGAACCTATGAGCTCAGGAAATCCACCAACCTTCGCCTCCCAAGTGCTGGGATTACAGGCATGAGACACTGCACCTGCAGTAGTTCCTGTCAATTTGTAGGAATAGAACTGATTAGGGAGTATTTGATATAAAAGGCCTTTTATGTGGTTTTGGCAGTTATATGGCTTGATACTGTCACCTAACCAGGTTCGTCCAGACTTTTGGTCTATCCTAATGTAATCCTTAATGCCTGGCAGTCTAACAAGGAGAGAGAGTCAACTATGCCAAGTTGCGCAGGCCTGGCCTGTGAGCTGTTCACAACATATGGTGATTTGACAAGTGTTGTCATTATCAAGTTTAGTGTCAGCACCATCGATGATCTCTGTGAGACATGTAGGAATGTCATTTGTGGAATCAAACTGTAAGGTTTGATCATAATATTGTTCTAGGATATCACCTACCAAGGATCCAGCATCATTTTGATTTTCAATGCACAGAGGAAAATTCTTTTCTTGTGACCTTACCTGAACAAAAGAGAGCTCTTGAGTTTCCTCAGAACTTTTTCTATATGTAGTTATCTCAGCATTAGGTGAAGACTATGTTGCTGCTTCTCTGGTTGTGGATGCCACATCCTCTCATACTTCTGTTTTCCAGATTGGTTCCACCAGACACTCATATTGGCAGAAATAAAAACAAATTCCAGTTCCTTTGCATGATCTAGATGTTGGCATAACCAGCAGACTGATTAGTTAGTGTGGCCAGGGTTTGAAAGACTGGTACAAAGGGGTGCCAGGTCTGCATTTGACCTGCTGGAAAAACAACTAAGGGTTAGTAAGAGTAATCCATAGTTTGCAAGAAGAGCCATAATGGAAGATAAAAGAGAGAATAGGATGGATTGAGGCAACTTCTACTCAACTTCTAATGTGTTATTTCTGAAAGTGGAGGGTGGGGAAAAATTGTTTAAAAGTGACCATTGGGGAGTTTAAAAGGCAAGGAATATAGATTAAATGAGGTTTCTTGATCTGTGATCTTGGGAAATAGCTGTCTACCTCCTGGAGTCATCTGTTTCAGAAGCCTGGGGATTGGCCCTGGAAATCCTTACTTTCAGGTCACCTGTAGGGGTCGATCTCCCACTCTCTCAGTGTATTCTGGAGTGTCTGAAATAAATCCAGGAGGGTTTTTCCTTTTATTTTTGTGACAGTGTAGGTGGTTAACAGTACTTCATCAGGGCCTTTCCAAGTGGGGTGACAGTGCATGTTTTCTTCTAAAAATTTTGATCGTCTAAAAACACTGTCTCCTGGTTGAAAGGGATGGCAAGGCTTATCAGTTGGTGGAGTCCATGCTTTTTTTACCGGTTGATAATATGCTCCAAGTACATTAATCAGTGCCTGTATATAGCTAGCCATGGTATCAAATTGTTCACTCAGATGGCTGTACTTTCCAGTCAGCCCAGAAGGTTTAGGGGTACCAGTAGACTTAGGGTGACCAAACACTATTTCAAAGGGTGTTAATCCATGTGTTATATTTGAGGTATTATGGATTTTTATAAGGGCCAAAGGTAGGTAGTGTGCTTCTGCACATTTAAGTCCAATGTCTTGACATGTTTTTGCCAAACTTCTCTTTATGTCTAGGTTTTTACATTCTACCTGTCCTGAGGATTGATGATGATATGGGGTATGAAATTTTAATGAGTACCCCAGAGCTTTTGCAAGCAGATGGTTAATTTCTGCTGTGAAAAGTGTTCCTTGGATGGTGTCTATAGCTCCAAGTGTTCCTTGGATGGTGTTTAGGGTGCTGGCCAATTGCAAAGGGGCTTTTAGATTGGAACCCAGTATGGGAGTGGTAAACAAACAAACAAACAAAAAAACCAGCCTGGTGTTGTGGCAGGTGCCTGTAGTCCCAGCTGCTAGGGAGCCTGAGACAGGAGAATCACTTGAGCCCAAGCCTTTGAGGTTGCTGTAAACTATGAGGCCATAGCACTCTCCAGAGGGAAACAAAGTGAGACTTTGTCTCAAAAAAAAAAGAAAGAAAAAAAAAAGAAGAAATATGTTCCTTGATCTGATTCAATCCATAACAGTATACCAAATGAAGGAGTAATTTCAAGTATCAATTTCTTTTTTTCTTTTTTCTTTTTTTTTTTGAGACAGAGCCTCAAGCTGTCCCTCTGGGTAGAGTGCTGTGGCATCACAGCTCACAGCAACCTCCAACTCCTGGGCTTAAGTGAGTTTCCTGCCTCCACCTCCCAAGTATCTAGGACCACAGGTGCCCACCACAATGCCTGGCTATTTTATTTTATTTTTTTGGTTGCAGCCATCATTGTTGTTTGGCGGACCTGGGCTAGATTCAAACCCACCACCTTAGATGTACGTGGCTGGTGCCTTAGCCACTTGAGCCACAGGCGCCGAGCCAATTTCTTTACTACTGTCGGAGCATCTGCACATCTGGTTGGGTAACATTCAGTCCACCCACTAAACAGATAATAACTAAGCAGTGAGAAAAGCCTAAATCTGGAATTAAATCTATAAAATTGATTTGGAGTGCCACAAATGGCAACATGTGACTTTGGCAACTCCCTAGAAATTATTGGTCTCCTTCAGAGATTTGGTGATATTTACAAATAGTATACTGGGAAATAATTTGGTCAGAGATTCTGTAGATCCCAGGGCAGTACCAACTATTTTTCAGTTGCTTAGTTGTCCCCCATTTGCACATAGGTCCCATTTGGTGAGGGATAAGTGCAACCCAAAATGTTAAAGGAAAGGGGGACACAGTGAGTCCATTTGGTTCAATATATAATCCATTTGATAACTATTTAGCACCATTATGTATTATTTATCTTTTTAAGTTTCTGGGGTATTAAATTGATGATAAATAATGCCAGATAAGGATAAGGAGAAGGTAATAAGTTGAATGGAAAAAGGATAAGGAGGACCATTTCAACAGCATGTTTTGAAGCTCTGCCTGCTCTCTCATTTCCTAGAGATACAGAATCTGTTTCTTTAGTGTGGGCTGGACACTGAATAATAATAACCTTAGATGGAAGGTGAATAGCTGTAATAGGGAAGCAATTATAGGCCCATTGGCAATAGGGGTGCCAGCTGATGTTAAGAAACCACAGATTTCCAAATCATGACAACTGCATGGCACACTTTCAAAGGCATATTTAGATCTGTGTAAATAGTGACAATTTTTCCTTGTGCCATCATGCAAGGTCTAGTGAGGGCTATTAACCCTAACCCTAACCCTAAGTTCAGCAGATAGTGCTGATTTATAGTAAGCAGGGAGTATGCCTCCAGGATTTCTTTTTTTTTTTGAGACAGAGCCTCAAGCTGTCCCCTGGGTGGAGTGCCTTGGCATCACAGCTCACAGCAATCTCCAACTCCTGGGCTCAAGTGAGTCTCCTGCCTCCACCTCCCAACTAGCTGGGACCACAGGCACCTGCCACATGCCTGGCTATTTTTTGGTTGCAGCCATCATTGTTGTTTGGCCAGCCTGGGCTGTATTCGAACCCGCCACCTTAGGTGTATGTGGCTGGCGCCTTAGCCACTTGAGTCACAGGTGCCAAGCCTGCCTCCAGGATTTCATGTGGAGAAACTGTAACATAGCCAGCTATTATACTACTGTAGGAGCTAAAGAAATTTTGCCCCAATATATGAGTCGTTGGTATAAAGAATATTTTGACTTAAAGGCCATTCATCATCAGGAAGCATTGAAGGAGGCCTTTCCTCTATCTACATAAAAACTGAGCAACCTGATTGGGTTTCAGAAGGGACTGCTGACTTCCTTTTTCCATGCTAATAGATCTGGTCCCAGGGTTATTTGAAGCAGGATACCTATCTCTGAGGTTAATCTACAGATAAATCTGTTTCTACCCATCTACACACACTTCCCCCAGCAACCACTTGCTGCACCTATACTTTCCATATTCTCACCACTCCCTTCCAAAAAACATCTATAAAAGTCTCTGAACATCACTAAGACTTTAGAACCATTTTCGTGGTTCTGCCCATGCACATGATATTTGGAAATAAACCTTTCTCTTATTAATCTACCATTATTGTGAGGAGATCTTTCAGTGAATCAACCAACAGAAAAGGGCAAGTTTCACCATGATCCCTACACTATCTTCGAAATCAGGTTTGCAAGAGCCTTCACAAAAGAAATTAAAGTCTAGTACGCCTAAAGGAAAGGCTGAGAAATTTTCTTATGGTTTTAAAATCACATCAACCGCTGTAAGGCAGTCATGTGAAATGTGGTGGGGGTCTTCATCATCAGGGGGACTTAGGAGTGTAGCTGGATTTAAAATGTTGCAATGGTGTAAAATAATGGGGGGGTTGTTTAGTAAAGACTGTTCATAGGTGGTCCATCATCTAGTAGAGAGATGCTGTTTGTGGACTTGTAAGAGAGCAATGGGGAACATGTAGATGAATAGGGGAACCTAGTATGAGGATGCTGGCTTTGTTAATTAGGGTGGCAGCTGCCGCTACTGCACATAAGCATGGGGCATGCCTGCAGCCAACGGCTCTGATTGACGTGAAATATACACTCTAGGACAGATCTGACAGGGAAAATACCAGCATTAATTCCATTATTCTTATGGCAGTAAAAATGGAAAAGTTTATCAAAACCGCGTAAACTCAGAGAAAGAGGTGTTAATAATACTAATTTGAGAGTTTTAAAGGAGTCTAATGCCTCTATGGGTCAGAAGATAGGCTCTTGGATACAGTCAGGAAGGAGAGAATATAATGACAGTGATGGCAGCAAAGTTGGCAATCCATCGGGGACAGTAGTCAACTGTCCCTAGAATTTTACATAGCTATTTCTTAGTTTTGGGAAGGGGGATAGACAAAATTGACTCAAGGTGTTTGGGGGTGAGTTTTTGAGTGCCTTGACATATTTTGTGTCCTAACTACATAACAGTGGTCTGTACCCACTGGAGTTTGGACTGAGAGGCTTTATGGCCTTTTTTAGCTAGAGCTCTTAATAGCATGAGAGAGTCTAAGAGGGCACCTTGTTTAGTGTGATTACAGAGTAGAACATCATGAATGTCCTGAACCAGAGTGGACCCATAGGTAAAGATAAGAGTCTAAATCAGCCTTGAGGATTTGAGAGAATATTGATGGAGATTCAGAGTAACCTGGGAGTATTCAGGTCTTTATTGTCTCCCTCTGAAGGTAAATGCAAAAAGAAATTGTGAGACAGAGTGCAAGAGAATTGAAAAGAAAGCTGAGCAGAGATGAGTCATTGTAAACTAGGCTGCATTAGCAGGAATCAAGACTAAGGATTATAGCTGGATTCAGTACAGTAGAATATACAGGGATTACAAAGGCGTTTATGGCTCTCAGATCTTGTACAATTCAGTAGAACTGATTCCCATCTGAATCAAATTTTCCTTCCTTTTTTACTGGTACAATTGGGATGTTACAGGGTGAGGTGTTAAACATGAGTCCTCTCTGCTGTAAAAGGGAATCTATTATAGATGCAATTCCCTGTTCTGCATCTTGTGAGAGGGGATATTCAGCTATGAGGGAAAAAGTTTTTTTTTTTTTTTTTTTTTTTTTCCAGGAGATGCTTAAAGGCTCTGAACATGGTAGTAGTCAGATTTCATTTACATATTTTGCCCAAGCCTATCTGGGACACCCCCTAGGATAGTGTCATTAAGGGAATTAAATCAGAATGGGTTTCCATTCAAGATAGTAAGATGTTTGGAGTTTCATCTGAGGGCAGAGATGTAAAAATACTATTTTCATTACATTATAAAGTAGCAGTCAATTTACATAACAGGTCTCTATTAAAAATGTTAGCTGCTGAAGAATCAGATATTAGAAAGGCATGGTGAGTGTTAAGAGGACCTAGAGATATAGGAGTAACCTCAGAGATAATGAAATAGGTTGTCGAGAGACTCTATTAGCTTGAATAGAATCAGAGGTGAGGTAGACATAATTCTTCTGATCAAATGATACAAAGTGCTGCACCAGTGTCAGTCAAAAATTTCAGTTTCTGATCCTCTACTTTATAAAGTTAATGGTGGGGTCTGGGGTGGGACTGAGGATCAGCTGTCCTAGTCAATCAACTGAATACTGTCCTATAGGAGAAAATTTACCTCTCTGAGGCTTGGGGAGGCTTTTCTTTGAGTTTTCCTTTTTTTTTTTTTTTTAAATGATCAGTCAGTTAAATCTCCAATGTCCAGCAGATTTTCTGCAGTATCTGCACACATCTCGAGGAATAAAACAAGATAACCTTAATTTATTTTCAGAGGACTGTTGTGTTTCTGCAATGATCAAATTTGTAAAACAAGGACTGTGAATTTTAAATCTTTCTTTTTCTTGTTCTCTTATAAGTTATTTTCAAAAAACTGTGTAGCTGCTTCTACTATAACACTTAGAGGTTGAGCAGTCCAGTCAAGTACACTGTTGTTTTTTGT
>CAUYQV010021230.1:0-12232 GCA_963574575.1 Galagoides demidoff
CCCAAGTAGCTGGGACCATAGGCGCCCGCCACAACGCCTGGCCATTTTTTGGTTGCAGCCATCATTGTTGTTTGGCGGGCCCGGGCTGGGGATTCGAACCCGCCACCTTAGGTGTATGTGGCTGGTGCCTTAGCCGATTGAGCCACAGGCGCCGAGCCGAGAATAACATTTTACCTCTATGGCTTTCCTCCCAAGGAGCACTAACCGTAGTCTAATCATGAGGTAAACATCAGTCAAATCCCAATTGAGTAACTTTCTGCAAAATACTTGACCAGTACTCTTTAAAACCATTAAAGTCATCAAAACTGTCATAGCGGGCTCAGCGCCTGTGGGTCAAGAGGCTAAGGCGCCAGCCACATACAGCTAAGGTGGCAGGTTTGAATCCAGCCCAGGCCCACCAAACAATAATGATGGCTGCAACCAAAAAATAGCCGGGCGTGGTGGCAGGTGTCTGTGGTCCCTGCTACTTGGGAGGCTGAGGCAGAAGATTCGCTTGAGCCCAGGAGTTGGATGTTGCTGTGAGCTGTGATGCCACAGGGGGATAGCTTGAGGCTCTGTTTCAAAAAAAGAAAAAAAACTGTCATAGCGAAGAGGAATCCTAGAAGACATGATGACTAAGTGTAATGTTATATCCTTGATGAGATTCTGGAACAGAAAGAGGATATTATGTAAAAGTAAGACAATTTGAATGAAATATGGACTTTAGGTAATAAGAATGTATTAATATTGGTTTATCAATTGTGACAAATGTACTGTATTAAAATAAGATATTAGTAATAGAGGGTATGGAGAATATGGGAACTCTTTATGTTATTTTCACAAGTATTCTGTAAATCTAAATCTATTTTAAAATTAGAATTGCCAAGTGCAGTACCTCATGCCTATAATCCTAGCACTCAGGGAGGCCAAAGCAGGCAGATCACTTGAACTCACAAGCTCAAGACCAGCCTGACCAAGAGCAAGTCCCCATGTCTAAAAAAAACTAGCTAGGCTAGTTGTAGTCCCAGTAGTTGGGACTACAGGTGCCCACCACAACGCCTGGCTATTTTTTTTTTTTTTGTAGTTGTCATTGTTGTTTACCAGGCCCAGGCCAGGCTAGAACCCACCAGCCCCAATGTGTGTGGCCAGCGCCCTAACCACTGTAGTCCAGCTGGGCTGGACTGGACTTTGTGGTGGGTGCCTGTAGTCCCAGCTACTTGGGAGGCTGAGGCAAGAGGATCACTTAAGCCTAGGAGTTTGAGGTTGCTGTGAGCTATGACACCATGCTGCTCTAATGAGAGCAACAAAGGGAGACTCTATTTTAAAATAAATAAATTAATTACTTAATTAAAATTTTATTCACAAAATTTATTTTATTTTATTTTATTTTTTTGACAGAGCCTCAAGCTATCCCCCTGGGTAGAGTGCCATGGCATCACAGCTCATAGCAACCTCCAACTCCTGGGCTCAAGCGAGTCTCCCGCCTCAGCCTCCCAAGTAGCTGGGACTACAGGCGCCACCACAACGCTCGGCCATTTTTTTTTTTTTGGTTGCAGCCATCACTGTTGTTTGGCGGGCCCAGGCTGGGGATTCGAACCCGCCACCTTAGGTGTATGTGGCTGACGCCTTAGCCGATTGAGCCACAGGCGCCGAGCCACAAAATTTATTTTTTAATTGAAAAGTTAATTTATGCATTAATGTACACAGCTATGATGTAATAAAAAAATAAAAATGAATTTATTTATTTATTTATTTATTTTTAATTGAATGGGAACTATGTACATTGATGCACTTTGGGGTAAAAATGAATTTATTTCAGGTTAATGTGAGGGTACAACCAGGTCAAAATATTTGATTTTGTTCAGTGTAGTCTCTCTTGTGGTTATGTCCCCCACACAAAAAGTGTGCCAAACATGCCCACCCCATGCCCATTCAGTGAGGGGACCCCACTCACCTCATTCTCCTCCTCCCTTATCCCCTCTCCCCAGCTTGAATTGAAATGAGTTTTGCTCCTATGTGGGCATGCATTAGATAATCTACCGACTTCTTATTAGTATTGAGTACATTGGATAATTACTTTTCCATTCTTGTGATACTTTACTAAGAAGAATGTGTTTCAAATGCATCTAGGATATTACAAAAGATGTGAAGTCAACATCCTTTTTTATGACTGAGTAGTATTCTATGGTATGCATATACCACAATTTGTTAATCCATTCCTGAGCTGATGGGCATTTAGGCTGTTTCCATGTCTTGGTGATTATAAAGTGAGCTGTGATAAACAGTCTAGTGCAAATGTCCTATGACAAAATGATTTTTTCTTCTGGGTAGATGCCGTAGTAGTGGGATTGTGGGGTCAAATGAGAGATCTCATTCAAGTTCTTTGAGGATTCTCCATACTTCGTTCCAAAGAGACTGTATTAGTTAGCAGTCCCACCACCACTGTAAAAGTGTTCCCCTCTCTCCATATCCTCACCAGCATCTGCAGCTTTGGAACTTATTAACAAAATTTAAAACAGTATAGGGGCTCAGTGCCTATAGCTCAGCAGCTAGGATGACAGCCACATACACCAGAGCTGGCAGGTTCAAACCCAGCCCGGGCCTGCCAAACAACAATGACAACTACAGCCAAAAAATAGCTGGGCATTGTGGCAGACACCTTTAGTCCCAGCTACTCAGGAGGCTGAGGCAAGAGAATTACTTAAGCCCAAGAATTTGACGTTGCTGTGAGCTGTGACACCATGGCATTCTACCCAGGGCAACAGCTTGAGACTCTTGTCTCAAATAAATAAATAAATCACAGTATAGGCCCAATGATCATAATGAGCAACAGGAATGAAGTGATATTCAGGAAGTGTTTATTTTTAATCTTTTTTTTTTTTGCCACCTCTCATGATGCCAGCAGATATTCAGAAAATTTTAATATGTAAGTGTCTTTGGCAGTGCTGATTGATCCTGGTATCCCTAGTTTAAACATACACTCAAACTCCTGAGTTCAGGCAATCCACCTACCTTGGCTTCTCAGAATGCTGGGATTACAGGCACAAGTCACCTTGCCGAGGCAAAACTTTTATTTTTCAATGTAAACTCCATCATGTTTAAGATGCCTTTATAAGGCTCGGCGCCCATAGTTCAATGAGTAGGGCGCCAGCTACATACACCGAGGCTAGCGGGTTTGAGCCTGGCCCCAGTCCTGCTAAACAACAATAACAACTACAAGCAAAAAACAGCCAGGCATTGTGGCTGGTGCCTGTAGTCCCAGCTCCTTGGGAGGCTGAGGCAAGAGAATCACTTAAGCCTAAGAGTTGAGGTTGCTGTGAGCTGTGATGCCACAGTACTCTACCCAGGGCGACACCTTGAGACTCTGTCTCGAAAAGAGAAAGCCATGTTTCATCTCCAGTTCAAAGAAATGCTTCAGGATCTGGATCTCACTTGTTTAAAATTTCCATTGAAAGATCTATTCTTGCCCACAGCTAAACCGGACACACCAGCTTTGGCACCCATTGAGTTCAAAGTTTGCTCACCTATACTTTTCAGACAAAATTATTTAAGCTGAACCAATTGACACGTCTGTGATGTTGGCTATTATTTGTGCTGATAATTTTCAGTCCTATGCAACTAGGGAATGAGCAAGATTAATGTTTTCTTGAAGATTAATTTTTTCCTCTCCGATTGATGTGGATGGATTGATGATGTGGGCTTCATCTTCTTTTTTAATTGAGACAGAGTCCTATTTTGTGGCCCTCAGTAGAGTGCCATGGTGTCATAGTTCACAGTAACCTCAAACTCTTGGGCTCAAGTGATTCTCCTGCCTCAGCCTCCCAAGTAGCTGGGACTACAGGCGCCTACTACAATGTCCAGCTATTTTTTAGAGACAAGGTCTCACTCTTGCTCAGGCTGTTCTCAAACTCCTAAGCTCAATCATTCCACCCACTTCGGCCTCCCAGATTGCTGGGATTATATGTGTGAGTCACCTCGCCTGGCCTGGGCTTCATCTTTAACACTGTCATACCCCTTTCATCATGGAGCAATGTGAGGCCCAGACAGAGTCGGTCAATTGATGTCAGGGGAGCCTGAGTTAGAACTTTCTTCCTCCATCATTCATCAGCTACATAATCTTGTGCAAATTACAGAATTCTGTGATTCTATTTTTTTTTCCTCTTTTTAGACAGAGTCTCATTCTGTCACCGTGGGTAGAGTGCCAGGGCATCATCATAGGTCACTGAAGCCTCAAACTCTTGGGCTCAAGCAATCCTCTTGCCTCAGCCTCCCAGTAGCTGAGACTATAGGTGTCAGCCATGACACCCAACTAGCTTTTTTTATTTTTGTTTTGTAGTTTTAATATTTATTTATTTATTTGAGATAGACTCTTACTTTGTTATCCACCATACAGTGCCAAGGGGTCATAGTTCACAAAAACCACAAACTCTTGGGCTCAAGTGATCCTCTTGCCGTAGCCTCCCAAGTAGTTGAAACTATAGGTGTCTGCCACAATGCCCAGCTATTTTTAGAGACTGGGTCTCACTCTTGCTCAGGGTCTGGAACTCTGAGCTCAAGCAATCCACCTGCCTCAGCCTCCCATAGGGGTAGGATTATAGATTTGAGCCCACCATGCCCTTCTGTGCTTCTGTTTTGTTTTTTATTCCATTTGTAACATTGAATAATATTGTAAAGTGGAGATAATAATACCTCATGGAACTGAACAATAATTAAATAATTTTTTTTTGTCTTTTGTTTGTTTGGAGACAGAGTCTCACGTTGTTGCCCTTGGTAGAGTGTCATGTCATCATAGCTCACAGCAACCTCAAACTCTTGTGGTCAAGCGATCCTCTTTTTTTTGAGACAGAGTCCCACTATGTCACACTCAGTAGAGTGCTGTGGCATCACATCTTACGGCAACCTCCTAACTCCAGGGTGTAAGCGATTCTTTTGCCTCAGCCTCTCAAATAGCCAGGACTTGCCAGCTACTTGCCAGCCTCTCAAGTACCTGCCACAATGCCTGGCTATTTTTTTGTTGCAGTTGTCATTGTGTTTTAGCTGGCCCAGGACAGATTCAAACCTTCCAGACTGGGTATATGTGGCTGGCACCCTACCCACTGAGCTTCAGGTGCCGCCCTCAAGTGATCCTCTTGCCTCAGCCTCCCACGTAGCTGGGACCACAGCCACCCGCCACAATGCCCAGCTATTTTTAGAAACAAGGTCTCGCTCTGGGTGAGGCTGGTCTCAAGCCTGTGAGTTCAGGCAATCCACCTGCCTTGGCCTCTCAGAGTCCTAGGATTACAGGCATGAGCCACTATGCCCAGCCAATAATTTTGCTAATATGACCATAAATACCTTTCCTAAATCCTCAAAAACTGAGCACACTCCTCAAGCCCTTGCTGTGAGACTTGACCTTCCCAACTGTTTCATAAGAATCTTGGAAGCCATCAGATGAGAACTCCAACTTCAGGTCTCCCCCCGCAAAACTCCTTATCCTAACATTATCATATTCAAGAACTACCTCATTTTATCCCTCATAGGCCTTGTTCCATCAGTTATTTCTTTCTTTCTATTCTCCCTTCTCCTCCCCTCCCTTTCCCTCCTTTTCCTTTCCTTCCCCTTCCCTGTTTTGTTTTTGTTGTTGTTGTTCTATTTTTTTGATAGAATTTCACTCTGTCCACCCAAGCTAGAGTACCCTGGCATCAGCCTAGCTCACAGCCACTTCAAACTCCTGGGTTCAAGGGATCCTCTTGCTTCAGCCTCCCAAACAGCTGGGACTATAAGCATTCACCACAATGCCCGCTAATTTTTCTATTTTTAGTAGAGAAGGAATCTCTTGCTCTGGCTGATCTCAAACTCCTGAGCTCAAGGGATTCTCTTGACTCAGCCTCCCAGAGTGCTAGGATTGATTACAGGTGTGAGACACCAAACCAGCCTCTATTTATATTTTTTGAAATCTAAAAGAAAATTCAGCCGGGTGTGGCAGCTCACACCTGTAATCCCAGCACTGTGGGAGACTGAGGTAAGAGGATTGCTTGAGCTCAGGAGTTCAAGGCTTGTCTGAGTGAGAGTGAGACCCTGACTCATAAAAAAACAGAAAAACCCAGCTGGGCACTGCAGCTAGTGCCTGTAATCCCAGGGGCTTCTGAGGCTGAGGCAGCAGGATGCCTACAGCTGGAGTCTGAGGTTGCAGTGAGCTGCGACGCCATTGTACTCTGCTCAGGGCATAGGGTAGAACTCTGTCTCAACAACAACAACAAAAAAAAGCCAAGGCAGGCAGCACCTGTGGCTAAAGGAGTAGGGCACTGGCCCCATATGCCAGAGGTGATAGGTTCAAACCAGCCCCGGCCAAAAACAAACAAACAAACAAAGGCAACTGTGCTCATATGCTCTAAACAAAAAATAAATAAATAAATAAAAGAATAATATTGCTAATATTTAGTATACAAATAGATGCTGGCATCCTTATTTGATCTTGATGCCGGCTGATTATGAATCATTTTGGTCTTGAGAGAGACATAGGAGTCCCATGGCACAGATGGAATGATAGCCGTACTCCCTCATGTTATATATTTTGTGCTTAAGGCATGACATCAATGTGTTAACTTTGTAGAAATAAGATTTCTTTCTTCTTCCCCTTCCCTCCCTTTCCTTTCCTTTCCTTTTCGACAGAATCTCACTGTGTTGCCCAGGGTAGAGTGCCCGGGCATCAGACTATCACACAGCAACTTGAAACTCCTGGATTCAAGGGATCTTCCTGCCTCAGCCTCCTGAGTAGGTGGGACCACTGGCAACCATCACAACGCCCAGCTATTTTTTTCTATCTTTGGTAGAGATGGGGTGTCAGTCTTGCTCAAGCTGTTCTCAAATTTCTGAGCTTAGTGATCCTCCTGCCTTGGCCTCCAAAGTGCATGAACCATTGTGCCCTGACTGTAGAAGTAAGATTTTCTTTTTTTTGAGACAGAGCCTCAAGCTGTCCCCCTGGGTAGAGTGCCATGGCATCACAGCTCACAGCAACCTCCAACTCCTGAGCTCAAGTGAGTATCCTGCCTCAGCCTCCCAAGTAGCTGGGACCACAGGTGCCCGCCACAAGGCCCGGCTATTTTTTGCTTGCAGCCATCATTGTTGATTGGCGGGCCTGGGCTGGATTCGAACCCGCCACCTTAGGTGTATGTGGCTGGCACCTTAGCCATTTGAGCCACAGGCGCTGAGCCAGAAATAAGATTTTTACATAGCAGAATTTTTATAATATGGTAGTCTACGATGAAATGGTGATTTATTATGAAGATATTTGTCTTCACTGAGAGGTAGGCTATGGATTTCTTCTCAGAGTATTAAGATAGTTGTCAGAATCTATAAAGAACTGCCACATTTCTTTTAGAAAAAGACAAGCGTATGAATTTTCTTGACTTTTTTGATGATAATAAAGTGGCTGTCAGTTCTGTGCTATTTTACAAATACTAAGAAACAATATTTTAAAACTCCATTCCTTCAAGGTAGGGTTGATATTTTGACAAGTGAAAGAACTGCTTTATGGAAAGTTGTGGCCAAAGAATATTTTGAAAAATGATATTTAAGCCGGGCCTGGTGGTTCACACCTGTAATCCTAGCACTCTGGGAGGCCAAGGCTGGGGGATTGCCTAAGCTCACAGGTGCAAGACCAGCCTGAGTCAGAGCGAGACCTCGTCTCTAAAAATAGCCAGGTGCTGGCTCGGCACCTGTGGCTCAAGTGGTTAAGGCGCCAGCCACATACACCCACAGTGGCAGGTTCAAATCCAGCCCAGACCCGCCAAACAACAATGATGGCTGCAACCAAAAAGCCAGGTGTTGTGGCGGGCGCCTGTGGTCCCAGCTACTTGGGAGGTGGAGGCAGGAGACTCACTTGAGTCCAGGAGTTGGAGGCTGCTGTGAGCTGTGATGCCACAGCACTCTACCTAGGGGGATAGCTTGAGGCTCTGTCTCAAAAAAAAAAAAAATAGCCAGGTGCTGTGGCCAGTGCCTGTAGTCCCAGATACTTGGAGGCTGAGGCAAGAGAATTGCTTGAGCCCAGGAGTTACAGGTTGCTGAGCTATGATGCCATGACACTCTACCAAGGTAAACAAAGTGAGACTTCATCTAAAAAAAAAAAAAAAAAAAAAAAAAAAAAATATATATATATATTTAGAAGTGTTTCTGGGCTCGGCCCCCATAGCAGTGGTTAGGGCACTAGCCACATACACCAGGGCTGGTGGGCCTGCTAAACAACAATGACAACTACAACAAAAAAATAGCCAGGTATTGTGGAGGGCCCCTGTAGTTCCAGCTACTTGGGAGGCTGAGGCAAGAGAATCACTGAGCCCAAGAGTTTGAGGTTGCTGTAAGCTATGAGGCCACTGCACTCTACCCAGGGTGACATAGTGAAACTCTCAAAAAATAAATAAAAATTTAATGTCCCCTAATTAATTGCAAATATAGCTGATTGACATCATGAAAGACAAAGATTAACTAGCTGAATTTCAATAAAAATCTTTACAAAATTGATAAATGGGAGTTAAAAATTAATTTCTTTCTTTCTTTTTTTATTTTTTTTGCAGTTTTTGGCCGTGGCTTGGTTTGAACCCACCACCTCCGGCATATGGGGCCAACACCTTACTCCTTTGAGCCACAGGCACCGCCCTAATTTCATTATTGAATAAGCCCAGACAAGTGTTCTTCCATTTAGACTTTTTTTTTTTTTAAGAGACAGAGTCTCACTTTGTGGCCCTTGGTACAGTGTGTTGCCCTCAGTGGTGTCACAGCTCACAGCAACCTCCAGCTCTTGGGCTTAAGCGATTCTCTTGCCTCAGCCTCCTGAGTAGCTGGGACCATAGGCGCCCGCCACAACCCCCAGCTATTTTTTTGTTGTTGCAGTTTGGCTGGGGCTGGGTTTGAACCCGCCACCCTCCATATTTGGGGCCTGTGCCCTACTCACTGAGCTACAGGTGCCGCCCCCATTTAGATTCTTTATAATTGTGTCAGGTTTATTTCCATTAAAACCAAATAAAGTAAACAGATCATAGAAACAAAACTTTGAAATCATAACATCGTAGTGTGCTAAACTCGTGAGTGTGTGTGTGCGCGCGCACGCGTATGTTCAAAAATAAAGCATAGTCAGTCAAATTGCTGTTTAAAAAAAAACTCAGTAGGAGCTGCTGGGCACAGTGGCTCATGCCTGCAATCCTAGGACTTTGGGAGGTTCAGGTGGGAGAATTACCCAAGCCTAGGAGATCCAGACCAGGCTGGCAACATAGTAAGACCTCACCTCTACAACCAATAGAAAAATAAACTTGGCTTCGCGCCTGTGGCTCAAGTGGCTCAGGCGCCAGCCACATACACCTAGGGTGGCAGGTTCGAATCCAGCCCAGGCCCGCCAATCAACAATGATGGCTGCAAGCAAAAAATAGCCAGGCATTGTGGCGGGCGCCTTTAGTCCCAGCTACTTGGGAGGCTGAGGCAGGAGACTCACTTGAGCCCAGGAGTTGGAGGTTGCTGTGAGTTGTAATGCCACGGCACTCTACTAAGAGTGACAATGTGAGGCTCTGTCTTAAAAAAAATTTTTTTTTCTTACAGACACATACCAATGTGTATATTTTAAATACATGAAGGAAAATGTAACATGGATATATGTGTCAATATATACATAACAATAAAATATATATTTATATGTACAATATTGTTCTATTGCTAGTCTATGGTGGTGTTTCTATATATAGGTGAAAAGAAAACATGTACCTGCATATACATAAACATATATATTTATAAACAGATCTATAGCTATGTATAATTACATATATGTTTATAAATATATAATAAACATAACACAAAGAAACACATATATACACACATACATACGCAGATGCTCTTACATTTACACTAGGGGCCACAGGGCTCTCCTGCCACCTACTGGCAACAAAGTAAGCCAAAGATGTTGCAGGAAACTTTCCCAAACATTATGCTGCAGCCCCCTTTTTTTTTTTTTGAGATAGGAGTCTCACTTTGTCGCCCTCAGTAGAGTGCTGTGACATCATAACTCCTAGCAACCTCAAACTCTTGGGTTCAAGTGATTCTGTTGCCTCAGCCTTCCAAGCAGCTGATACTATAGGGCCTGCCACAATGCCCAGCTATTTTTAGAGACAGGGTCTCTATCTTGCTTAAACTGGGCTCTAATCCGTGAGTTCAGGGAATCCACCAACCTGGGCCTCCCAGGATTACAGAAGTGAGCAACCTCCCCTGGCCCCTGAGGCTGCTACCCTTTAACCAGACCCAGCCTAAGTTCCATGACCCTCCCGAGGCAAAGCTGTCCACTTCTCCCGAATATGTCAATCAAGATAGGTGAATGCACACAGTTAGGGTGGGTAGAGAAGAGGCTTTCCATCTAGAAAACCTAGGTCTGAGCCCACAGGATGCACTGGGGGCAGATAAGTTTGGGTGGGGTAAGATGGTACAAGGCTGGAGGGATAGTGGGGCTAGGGTTGGATTACACTGAAAGCCCCTAGGAGTTGTGGGGAGCCAGGAAAATGACCCCAGACACTGAAGGGTACACAGTCTTAGTAAGCCTGTTCTGGTCAGTTCCAGCTGGATCTAAACACCCCTAGGAGGCAGGCCTAAAGCACAACTAGATTGTAGACACCTGGGAGCCAGGTGCCTGAGGCCTCTTCCACGAGTTTGAGAAGTATGGAAATCAGGTATCTGATTTGACAAACACTTCTGGACTCCAAAGTATGGGACAGAGAAAACCGAGGCAGCATGTTGGACCCTGCCACCACACGCAGACTGATGACACCTATTCCCAAACTAGGGTCCAGTTTGTGGGGCAAGGCAGGTCCATCGTCAACAAAATTTCATATTTTAAAATACCATTAAGTAAATGTTTATAACTTGTAAACATTTTTGTAATTTTAAAAAAGTATACAATACATTTGGACTGTACGTGTTTATAATGTGTAACTAATGCGGGATACACACTAAAAATATATATAAAGGAGGACATTTTGTGATAAAATAATTGGTGGCTCACACCTGTAATCCTAGCACAATTGAGCCCACGAGTTGGAGGTTGATGTGAGCTAGGCTAATGCCATGGCACTCTAGCCTGGGAAACAGACTCTGTCTACAATAAATAAGTAAATAAATAAACAAGCAAAACAGTGAATAAAAATTTAGAGATTATTGTTCAAATGCAGGCTTTCTCAACATGGGTTCTACTTTTTGGGTTTGTTTGTTTTAAAGCTTCCAACTATATCCTGCATGAACAACCTGGGCACTATTTTCACATAGGTCTTTGCTGTGGGGAGCTGTTCTGTGCACGGTCAGATACACACATTTAGTAGCATTCCAGGCCTCAACTCATTACCCCCCTTCTCCACACAGCTGTGATGATCAAAAATGTCTAACAAATGTCTCCTTAGGATGGAATACCAGATTTAGCCAGACAAAAAAGCAAAAATAAACTAAAAAGCCAGAACATACTTATTAAAAAATATTTACCTGAAATTCTAATTTCAGTGAGTGTTCTGTGTTTTATCTGACAACCCTGAGTCAGGGAAGCAACCTCTCTCCTCCATTGAGAACCACCATTTTTCTTCTTCTTTTTTATTTTTATTTTTTTTTAAAGTAAAAGAAGTCTGGCTTAGTGCCAATAGCCCAGGCACAGTGGTTATGGTACCAGCCACATACACTGAAAATGGTGGGTTCAAACTTGGCCTGGACCTTCTAGACAACAATGACAGCTACAACAAATAACAGCCGGGGGTGCCTAGGGCACCAGCCACACACACCAGAGCTGGTGGGTTGAACCCAGCCTGGGCCTGCCAAACAACAGTGACAACTACAGCCAAAAAATAGGTGGGTGTTGTGCTGGGCGCCTGTAGTCCCAGCTACTTGGGAGGCTGAGGCAAGAGAATAGTTTACGCCCAAGAGTTTGAGTGAGGTTGCTATTGAGCTGTAATGCCATAGCACTCTACCAAGAGTGACGTAATGAGACTCTGTCTCAAAAAAAAAAAAAAAAAAGCCAGGCGTTGCAGCAGGCACCTGTAGTCCCAGCTACTTGGGAGGCTGAGGCAAAAGAATCACTTAAGCCTAGGAGTTTGAGATTGCTGTGAGCTGTGACACCATAGCACTCTATTAAGGGTGACATAGTGAGACTCTGCCTCAAAATAAATAAATAAAT
The DNA here is from genome assembly GCA_963574575.1 of Galagoides demidoff. NCBI lineage: Eukaryota > Metazoa > Chordata > Mammalia > Primates > Galagidae > Galagoides > Galagoides demidoff. Next base: position 12,146 of record CAUYQV010021230.1, read on the forward strand.
AAAAATAAAAGAGGTCACATTATAGTGCCCAGGCTGGAATGTAGTGGCAATTCACAGATGCAATCATTGCGCACTGGAGCCTCAAAC
>CAUYQV010021232.1:0-19709 GCA_963574575.1 Galagoides demidoff
GCGCCTGTGGTCCCAGCTACTTGGGAGGCGGAGGCAGGAGACTCGCTTGAGCCCAGGAGTTGGAGGTTGCTGTGAGCTGTGATGCCATGGCACTCTACCCAGGGGGATAGCTTGAGGCTCCATCTCAAAAAAAAAAAAAAAGCTGTGGCACTCAGTGCTTGATTGGCTGGATGGTGCCCATCACAGAAGCATCGCTCCTGAACTCCAGGTCAGTGTTGTCAGCTGGCAAGCCTTGTGAGTTTGACTTGGTGGAAAGAGCCATCACTGGCAGAGAGACTTTCTAAAACTCTGAGCTAGGACTGTCTACTGATTCCTGTCCCACTGGAGACACTATCTGATGGTGCACATTTACCACTTGCCTGCCTTTGTTAGTGAGGTAGTGGCACTACAACAGTAAGGCATAGAGTCATCATGGAAAACCTATCAATTCAACTATAAATAGATAATTAACATGTTAAAAAAAGTGAAAAATCAGAAGCTGAAAATACTCATGAGGAAGAATCAGCAGAATAACTCTAGCAACATGAAACATCAGAGCAAATCAATGTCTCCTGGGAACATCAAAGAAAATACATCAGAAAATTCCATTGACAGAGAAATTGCTGAAATGTCAGAAATGTAATTTTGAATATGGATGGCAAATAAGATAACTGGAATGGAGGAAAACATGGAAACAGAGAACCAAACATAATTGAGAGGTTGCCTCAAGAAATTAATGAATTCAAAACAAAGTCACCAAGGATATGAACACAATGATGAAAGAGATATCAAAGCTTAAGGAATTTAAAAAAGGCATTTTAGAATCTTCAAAATACAGTAGAGACACACAGAAATAGAGTTGATCAGTGTGAAGAATCTCAGATAAAAAAAAATAAGACTTTTGAACTATCCCAAACATTTAAAGAGGCAGAAAAATGGAGAACAAGAACAGAATATTCCCTGAGAGAGTTATGGGATCATTCCAAGAAATAAAATGCAAAATTATAGGGATTCCTGAAGGAGAAGCGGATGGTCCCAAAAGCACAAATTCTCTTCTTCAAGACATTATGGTGGAGAATTTCCTAAGTGTTGCAAGAAAACAGAAATTCAGATAGTAGATAGTTTCAGAAACTCAGCATGACTCAGTCCAAATAAAATATCTCCTATTCATATTGAAATTAATTTTACAAATGTTAATATGAAGGAGAAACATCTATAAGCATCCAGGCATAACAAAAGTATCACAACAAGAAAAGTATAAATATAATTACAGATCTTTCAGCTGAAACTTTCCAAGCCATAAAAGGATAGTCATCCACGTTCAACTTTCTTAAGCAAAACATTTTTCCAACCAAGGATCCTTATACCCTCCTAAATTGAGTTTCATTTGAGATGGAGAAATAAAACACTTCACTGACATCCAAATGCTGAGGAAATTTGCCGTGACTCGATCAGCTCTACAGGAAATACTAAGACCCACTCTTCAAAACAAGCAAAAGGAGGATACACCAGCAAAGTAAACCTACCCAGAAATTAAAGAACAAAGCCTAGCTTCCACAATGGTGAGAGGCCTAAAATTAAGCTCTGGACTTCTAAGACTGCCACATATATCAATTCTCTCAATTAATGTGAATGGTTTGAACTCTCCTTTTAATAGGCATGTGCTGGCAGAGTGGATACAAAAACTTAGCCTAAATATCTGATACCTATAAGAAACTCACTTTACCTCAAAGGATAAAACAAAACTAAGGATGAAGGGATAGGCAACAGTATTTCAGGCAAATGGAAAGCAGGAAAAGACTTGGGTTGCAAACTTTTATGCAGATACAGCTGGATTCAAAGCAACAAAAATAATGAAAGACAAAGATGGACACTATCTTTGGTCAAGGGAAACACACAATATGAAGAGATTTCAATAATTAACATCTAGGCACCCTCTCTGAATGCATGCTCTTCGATATGAAAAACAAACTCTAACTGATCTGCACAAAATGATATCTTCCCCGACTATAATAGTTAGAAATTTTAACACCCCATTTGCAATATTGGATAGATCCTCCAATCAGAAACTAAACAAAGAAATAATGAACATAGACAAGACTCTAGAACAATCAAAATAAACAGAGGTTTACAGAACACTTTGTCCTAACAACACTGAATACACATTCTCATCAGCCCACAGATAATCTTCCAAAATTGATCATATCTTATGTCAAAAGGCTAACATTAACAAATTCAAAAGAATAGAAATTATCCCTTGTATCTTCTCATAAAAAAACCTGGAGGAAATAGACCAAAACCTGGAAACACACCACCTTCCTAAACTCAGCCAGAAAGAATTAAAAATGTTGAATAGACATTATATCAAGCACTGAAATAGCATCAACTACATGAAATTTCCTTAAAAAGAAAAATCGAGGACCAGGTGGTTTCATATCAGAATTATACCAAACCATTAAAGAGGAACTATGACCTATGTCACATAACCTTTCCAAAAAATAGAAAAAGGAATACTTCCAAAAACATTCTTTGAAGGAAATATCTCCCTATTCCTCAAGCCAGGAAAAGACCTGACAAAGAGAGAAAATTATAATATCATGAATGAATACTGATGCAAAAATACTCAATAAGAACCTAGCAAACAGAATTCAACATCACATCAAAAGAATTATACACCACGACCAAGTTGGTTTTATCCCAAGGTTACAAGGTTGGTTCAAGTTATGTAAATCTATAAATATAATACCTCACATAAACAAAACGGAAAACTAAGACCACGTGATTCTCTTAATTGATATGAAAAAAAGCTATTGATAATATCTAACTTTGTTTCATGATCAGAACACTTTAAAAAATAGCCTTAGATGAGTCATTTCTTAAACTGGTTGAAGCTATCTACAGCAATCCCACAGGCAATATCATATCGAATGGAATAAAATTGAAAATATTTCCACTCAGATCTGGAAATAGACAAGGGTGCGTATTGTCCTCACTGCTATTCAACATTGTAATGGAAGTCGTAGCTATCACAATCAGGCAAGAGAAGGCAATCGAAGGTATCCAAATGGGGTCAGAGGAGATCAAACTCTCACTCTCCACAAATGATATGATCTTATACCTAGAAAACCCAAGGTACTCAACTACAAAACTCTCAGAAGTGATCAAGGAATACAGCAGAATCTCAGGATACAAAATCAGTACTTATAAATCAGTAGCTTTTACATATACCAATAATAGTCGAGCCAAAAAAACAGTCAAGGATTCTATTCTCTTTACAGTTGTGACAAAGAAGATGAAATATTTAGGAATTTACCTAACAAAGGATGGGAAAATATCTATAAACAGAACTATCAAACTCTGAGAAAAACAAAACCTGAAGATGTTAACAAATATAAAAATATACCCTGCTTGTGGATGGGAAGAATCAACATTGTTAAAATGCCCATTCTACCTGAAGGAATATACAAATTTAACGCAATCCCCATTAAAGCACCACTGTCATACTTCAAAGATATGGAAAAAATAGTACTTAATTTTATATGGAATCTGAAGAAATCTGAATAGCCAATACATTATTCAGAATGAAGAACAAATCAGGAGGAATCATGCTATCAGACTTCAGGAAACACTCTAAATCTATAGTGATCAAAACAGCATGGTACTGGCACAAAAATAGAGAGGTAGATGTATGGAACAGAATAGAAAACCAAGAGATGAACCCAGCCACTTATCATCATTTGATCTTTGATAAGCCTATCATAAACATAAGTGGAGGAAAGATTCCCTATTTAACAAATGGTGCTGGGTGAACTGGTTGGTGACTTCCTGAAGACTGAAACTGGACACTCACCTTTCATCATTAACAAAAATTGATTCTCACTGGATAAAAGATTTAAACTTAAGACATGAAACTATAAAGATAATTAGAGAGTGTGCAGGGAAAATACTTGAAGAAATTGGCCTGGAAGAATATTTTATGAGGAGGACCCCCCCCCACCCCGGCAATTGAAGCAACACCAAAAATATATTACTGGGATCTGATTAAACTAAAAATATCCTGTACAGCTGAGAACACAGTAAATAAAACAAGCATACAACCCTCAGAATGGGAGAAGGTATTTGCAGGTTATGTTTATGACAAAGGTTTGATAACTAGAATTCACAGACAACCCAAACTAATTAATAAGAAAATAACACGTTATCCCATTTTATTGTGGGCAAGAGATTTGAACAGAAGCTTCTCTGAGGAAGACAGGTGTATAGCCTACGGACACAAGAAAAATATTCTCTTTATCTTTAATCATCATAGAAATGCAAATCAAAACCATTTTGAGATATCATCTAACTCCAGTTGGAGTAGCCCACATCACAAAATTGGAAAACTACAGATTTTGGCATGGATGTGGAGAGAAGAGAACACTTCTACACTGCTAGTGGAAATGCAAGCTAATACCTTCCTTTTGGAAAGAAGTTTGGAGAATATTGAGAAAATGAAAAGTAGACCTGCCCTTCCATCCTGCAATTCCTCTACTAGGTATATATCCAGATGACCAAAAATAATTTTACAAAAAAGATATTTGCCCAGAATGTTTATTACTGCCCAATTCATAATTGCCTAGCCATAGAAGAAGTCCAAGTGCCCATCAACCCAGGAATGAATTATAATATTGTGGTATTGGTATATGATGGAAGTTATGCAAGCATAAAAACGTTGGAGACTTTACCTCTTTTATGTTTACATGGATGGAGCCAGAACATATTCGCCTTCATAAAGTATCTCAAGAGTGGAAGAAGAAGTATCCAACTGAATACTATTATGAAACCAATATATCATCACCCACACTTTGACATGAATGATAAAACACAACTATATCCTAGAATGAGGGAGAGAAGAGGAGGGTGAGGGAAGGAGCAGGGGGAGGCCAGGTGCAGAGCAGGGAATCAGTGGGATCACCTATGGTGCATATTGTAAGGGTACATGTTAAATCTATTAAGAGTAGAGTATAAATGTCTTAACACAAGAATTAAGTAAGTGAGGCAAAGGCTATGTTAACCAATTTGATGTAAGCATTTCAAATTGTATATAAAATCAGCTCATTATACCCCATAAATGCATTAATGTACACAGATATGATTTAATTAATAAAAATTAGATTAGAACTATATGAAATTGAAAACAAAAGAATTATTCTGAAGATCAGTGAAACCAAAAATTGGTTCTTTGCAAAGATTAACAAAATTGATAAAGCCTTGGCTAGCCTAACAAGAAACAGAAAAATAAGCTTTCTAATAACTGTAATGAGAATTAATAAAGTGGAAATAACTACAGATGCCGCAGAAGTACAAAATATTCTCAACAATTACTACAAAAACTCTTTTCCCCAAAATATGAAAATGTAGAGGAGATGGACCAATATCTTGAAGCCCAGCCAGGAAGATTTAAAAATTTTGAAAAGATGGATATCAATTATACAAAATCTCCCCTCCTAAAAATCCCTAGATCAGATGGTTTTACACTGAAATTATATCAAACCTTCAAAGAGGAACTAGTTCTTATAATGCATAAACTTTTCCAAAAAATCGAGAAAGATGGAATCTTCCCCTACACATTCTTTGAAGCAAATATCACCCTGGTTCCCCAACCAGGAAAGGTCCCCCCCCAAAAAAAAAGAAAACTATAGAGCAATATCATTAATAAATATCAATGCAAAGATAATCAACAAGAAATTAACAAATGGAATACAGCAACACATTAAAGATTATACACCCTGATCAAGTGGGTTTTATCCCAGAGACACAAGATTGGTTCAACCTATGCAAATCTATAAATATCATATACCACATGAATATAATAAAAAAAGACTATATAATTCTTTCAATTGATGTAGAAAAGGCTTTTGACAATAACCAGCATCCTTTCATGATTAGAACACTCAAAAAATAGACTTAGAAGGAATATTCCATAAGCTGATAGACGTTATCTACAGCAAACCCAGAGCCAATGTCACATTGACTAGAGTAAAACTGAAAGTATTCCCACTCAATTCTGGAACCAGAGAAGGATGCCCACTGTCTCCACTGCTATTTAACATAGTGTTGGAAGTCCTAACCACCACAATCAGGCAAGAGAAGGAGATCCAAGAAATCCAAATGGGGAGAGAAAAGGTCAAACTATCTCTCTTCACAGATGACATGATACTATACCTGGAAAACCCCAGGGACTCGACTACAAAGCTCTTAGAAGTCATCAGGGAATAAAGCAGTGTCTCAGCATAAAAAAATCAATACCCAGAAATCAGTAGCTTTCATATATGCCAATAATTGTCAAGCCAAGAATATAATCTAAGACTCTATTCCTTTTATAACAGCACCAACGAAGATGAAATACCCGGGAATATATCTAACAAAAGACATGAAAGATCTTTTTAAACAGAATTATGAAACATTGAGAAAGGAAATAGCAGAAGATGTCAGTGAATGGAATAACATACCATGCTCATTGCTGGGAAGAATAAACATTGTTAAAATGTCCATACTACCCAAAGCAATAAATAGATTTAATGCAACCCCCATCAAACCACCAATGTCATACTTTAAAGATATTGAAAAAGTAGGGCTTGATGCCTGTGGCTCAAGTGCCTAAGGCGCCAGCTACATACACCTAAGGTGGCGGGTTCGAATCCAGCCCTGGCCCACCAATCAACAATGACGGCTGCAACCAAAAAAAAAAAAAAAGCTGGGCTTTGTAGTGGGCATCTGTGGTCCCAGCTGCTTGGGAGGTTGAGGCAGGAGACTTGCTTGAGCCCAGGAGTTGGAGGTTGCTGTGAGCTGTGATGCCATGGCACTCTACCCAGGGGGCCAGCTTGAGGCTCTGTCTCAAAAAAAAAAAAAGTAGTACTTTGATTCATATGGAACCAGAAAAAAACCTGAATGTCAAGCACAGTTCTTAGAAATAGAAACTAATCTGGAGGAATCACGTTGTCAGATTTCAGGTTATATTACAAGAATATAGTCATCAAAACAGCATGGTACTGGCACAAAAATAGAGATGTAGATCTATGGAACAAATATATATAGATCTATCTAATAGATAGAGAATCTAAAGATGAACCCAGGCACATATAATCATTTGATCTTTTATAAGCCTAACAAAAACATGTAATAGGGAAAGAATCCCTATTTAAAAAATGGTGCCTGAAAAACTGGTTATCCATATGTAGAAGTTTTAAAGTGGACCCATGCTTCTCACTATTGACAAAAATTGATTCTCATTGGATAAAATATTTAAATTTAAGACAGAAAACAATTAAAATTCTAGAAGAGGGTGTAGGGAAAACACTTGAAGATATTGTCCTGGGAAAAAACTTTATGAGGAAGACTTCCCCTACCCTTAGCAATTGTAGAAACACCAAAAATAAATAACTGGGACTAGATCAAGCTAAAAACCTTTTGCATAGCTGACAGTACCACAGACAAAGCAAACAAACAACAGTCAGAATGGGAGATTTTTGGCATGTTATGAATCTGCCAAAGGCCTGATAACAAGAATTTACAGAGAACTCAAATTGAATAATAAGGAAAGTGCAAAAAAACCTCTCTATAAGTGGGCAAGAATTTTGAACAGAAACTTCTCTGAGGTTGACAGATGAATGGCCAACAAACACATGAAAAAATGTTCATTGTCTTTAATCATCAGAGAAATGCAAATCAAAACCACTCTAAGATATCACCTAACCCCAGCAAGACTAGATGCTGGAATGGATATGGAGATAAGGAAACACTTCTGTACTGCTGGTGAGATTGCAAATTAGTACATCCTTTCTGAGAGAAGTATGGAGAACCTCACAGATCTAAAAATATACCTTATGGGGAGGGGCAAGATGGTCAACAAGTACCAGCCTCTGACAGAAGCTCCTGTCCAGAGGGAAGGATAAAGTCCAGAAAATACCCAACAAAGTTGAAGACGAGGAGCCCAGCTGAGAGAGAAGAGTGATGTCTGTAGGACACCTCTGGTGAGGCAAGTTACAACTCCTAGAAAACAATCTACAGGTACATAATACATCCTGAAGGAAGGGTGTCCATCTCCTCCCCCAAGAAAGTTGTGTTTTTCTCTTTGTTTTCTCTTTGTCTGCTCCTATGACTTTCCCACAGGCGAGCAGTGAACTGAGGACTTATTGTCTCAGCCCACATGTGAGAGCTACAGAAAGTGGGGTCTACTCCCCTAGAGGGACCCTGCTTAGACTCCAAACACCCTCTCTCTAGGCAGAAAAATCAAACTAACGTTTTGCTGCTATTTTCAATTCCCAGTCCACCCTTCTCACCTTGCCTGCAGAGACAGTAAGAAGAGGCCCAAGAGCAGCATCACCCCACCACTGCAGGACCAAGCACCATGTCCTGGCCCTGCATCTAGAGAACTGCTTGAGCTGCGTGTTTCCCGTGCAGTTGCTGGTGCTCCACTGCCATTCCCAGGCACCTGAGCGGGGTGCCCCAAGGACTGATCAACCTGCACATTCCCAGCACCCAAGGTCCGGCAGCCCAAGAACTGTGAAAGGGTGGTCAGTTGAGAGGGAACGACACTGGAGTGGCGGTACTCTGAGGTGAAGAACAGCAGTTGCAGTAGCTAGACCAATAAGGCTCACAGTCCTGAGACTTTTCCGGACGGACACAACCTATGTCTCCAGGCAGCCAGAGGAAGCCGGCATCTTCTCCGGTGGCAGCCACTGGATGAATGGTTTTGGGACTGTCTCAAAACAATGTAAATTCAGCATGGAGTGGAATAAGCAGAAAAATTCTGGTAACCTGAATAACCAGAGTATATCAATTCCCCCAAGGAAGGACATGGCAGATGACCTTCAACCAATTGAAGATCACATTCATAAACAGATGGCTGAGATGGCAGAAACTGAGTTTAGAATCTGGATAGCAAATAACATTAACAGAATGGAGGAAAGGAGAGAATTAGAACTTTAAATCATTCAAAAGCTGTCTCAAGAATTCAATGATTTCAAAGATAAAATGAACAAAGATTTTGACACACTGAGGCAAGAGGTTGCAGCCCTCAACGATCTGAAAAATACGGTAGAATCCCTCAGTAACAGAATAAAGCAGGAAGAAGAAAGGATCTCTGACATTGAAGAGAAAGCTTCTGAACTTGTCCATGCACTCAAAGATGAAGATCAATGGAGAGCGAAAATGGCTCACTCTTTCAGAGAGCTCTGGGATAATTCAGAGAAAACTAATATTCGACTTATAAGAATCCCTGAAGGTGATGAAGTTGCTTCACAACGCACAGGGGCTTTTCTTCATGAAATTATGAAAAAGAACTTTCCAAACATGCCAAGAAATTCTGAAATTCAGATAGCAGAGAGTTACAGAACCTCAGCACAACTCAACCTAAACAAGACATCCCCCAGGCACATCATAATTAACTTAACTAAAGTTAATGTGAAAGAGAAAATTCTGAAAGCAGTTTATATAAGACAACCATAACCTACAAGGGGAAGAGTATTAGGATGACTGCACATCTCTCAGCTGAAACCTTTCAGGCTAGAAGAGAATGGTTATTGATATTTAATCTCCTAAAAAAAAACAACTTTCAACCCAGGATCCTGTATCCAGCTAAACTGAGTTTCATTTATGATGGAGAAATTTAATACTTTCATGACATTCACATGTTGAAGAAAGTTGCCATAACTAAACCAGCCCTTCAGGATATTCTCAGACCTATCCTCCATAATGACCAGTGCAATCCTCCACCAAATAAGTAAACTCACCCCCAAAAACTTTGATCAAATTCCAACTTCCACAGTGGTGAAAAGATTAAAGATCTCCACTGGACTTTCGAAAAACTCAATACCCAAATTATATCAGGCTTTTTAATATTCTCAATCAATGTGAATGGCTTCAATTGACCTATAAAGAGGCACAGGCTGGCTGACTGGATACAAAATCTCAGGCCAGATATCTGCTGCATACCAAAATCCCATCTTATCTTAAAAGACAAATATAGACTAAAGGTGAAGGGATGGTCATCTATATTCCAGGCAAATGGAAAGCAGAAAAAAGCAGGTGTTGCAATTTTACTCACAGATACAATAGGCTTTAAACTAACAAAAGTAAGCAAGAGTAAGGATGGTCATTTTATATTTGTTAAAGATAATATTCAAAATATGAGATTTCAATCATCAATATTTGTGCACCAAACCATAATGCAGCTCAATTTACATGAGATACTGTAATATACATGAGCAACTTGATTTCTGCCAGCTTCATCATAGTTGGGGATTTTAATACTCCTTTGGTAGTGTTGGATACATCCTTCAACAGGAAGCTTAGCAAAGAAATTTTAAATTGAAACTTAACCATTTAGCATTTGGATTTAACAGACAACTACAGAACATTTCATCCTAACTAAACTGAATATACATTTTTTCTCATAGCCCCATGAAACATACTCCAAAATTGACCACATTTTAGGTCACAAGTCTAACCTCAGCAAATTTAAATGAATAGAAATTGTTCTTTGCATCTTCCTGGACCATCATGGAATAAAAGTTGAACTCAGTAACAACAGGAATCTACAGATTCATACAAAAACATGCAAGCTAAATAACCTTATGCTGAATGATAGGTGGGTCAGAGATGAGATCAAGAAAGAAATTACAAAACTTCTGGAACAAAATGATAATGAAGATACGAGTTATCATAACCTTGGGATACTGCTAAGGCAGTCCTAAGAGGGAAATTTATTGCACTGCAAGCTTTTCTCAAGAAAACAGAAAGAGAGGAAGTTAACAACTTAAAGGGACATCTCAAGAAAGTGGAACAGGAAGAACATTTTAATCCCAAATCCAGCAGAAGAAAAGAAATAACCAAAATTAGAGGAGAATTAAACAAAATTGAAACCAAACAGATTATACAACAGATCAGTAAATCAAAAAGTTGGATTTTTTAAAAGGTGAATAAAATAGATAAACCTTTGGCAAACCTAACCAGGAAAAAAAGAGTAAAATCTCTAAACTCATCAATCAGAAATGGTATAAAGATGAAATAACAGACCCCTTAGAAATTCAGAAAATCCTTAATGAATATCACAACAAACTTTATTCCCCAAAATATGAAAATCTGAAGGAAATTGACCAATACTTGGAAGTATACCACCTTCCAAGACTAGAGTGAAGAACTCTATTCCGTTTACAATAGGGCCAAAGAAGATGAAATATTTGGGAGTGTACCTACAAAGGAAGTGAAAGATCTCTATAAAAAGAACTATGAAACTCTAAGAAAAGAAATAGCTGAAAATGTTAACAAATGGAAAAACATATCATGCTCATGGCTTGGAAGAATTAACATTTTTAAAATGTCCATACTACCCAAAGCAATATATAATTTTAATGAAATCCCTAATAAAATACCATTGTCATACCTTAAAGATCTTGAAAATGTGATAGTTCATTTTACATGGAATCAGAAAAAAAAAACCTTGAATAGCCAATACATTAGTCAGAAATAAAAACAAAATAGGAGGAATCATGCTATTAGTCCTCAGACCATACTATAAATCCACAGTGATCAAAACAGCATGGTATTGGCACAAAAAACATAGAGGTAGATGTATGGAACAGAATAGAGAACCAAGAGATGAACCAAGCTCCTTACTGTTACCTGATCTTTGACAAGCCAATTACAAAAATTGAGTGGGGAAAAGATTCCCTATTTAAGAAATGGTGCTGGGAAAACTGGCTGGCAACCTTCAGAAGACTGAAACTGGATCAACACCTTTCACGAATAACTAAGATTGTCTCTCACTGGATTAAACATTTAAACTTAAGACATGAAACTATAAAAATACTAGAAGAAAGTATGGGGAAAACACTTGGAGAAGTTGGCCTGGGTGAAAATTTTATGAAGAGGACCCACCGGGCAATTGAAGCAACATCAAAAATACACTACTGGGCACTCATCAAATTAAAAAGCTTCTGCACAGCCAAGAACACAGTAAGTTAAACAAGCAGACAGACCTCAGAATGGGAGAGGATATTTGCTGGTTATGTCTCTGAGAAAGGTTTAATAACTGGAATCCACAGATAACTCAAACATATTAGGAGGAAGAGGACAAGTGATCCCCTCTCAGGGTGGGCAAAGGAATTGAAGAGAAACTTCTGTGAGGAAGACAGGCACATGGCCTATAGATATATGAAAAATGCTCACCATTCTTAATCATTGGAGAAATGCAAATTAAAACTACTTTGTATATCATCTAATACCAGTAAGATTAGCCCATATCACAAAATCCCAAAATCACACATGCTGGCTTGGTTGTGGAAAAAAGGGAATGCATCTATACTGCTGCTGGGATTGCAAACTAATACATTCCTTTTGGAAAGACATCTGGAGAACACTTAGAGAACTAAAAATAGACCTGTCATTTGATCCTACAATTCCTCTATTAGGTATATATCCAGAAGGCCAAAAGTCACACTACAATAAATATATTTGTACTAGAATGTTCATTGCAGCCCACTTCATAATTGCTAGGTCCTGGAAGAAGCTCAAGTGCTCATTGACCCACGAATGGATCAATAAATTGTGGTATATGTACACCATAGAATACTATGCAGCCATTAAGAATGATGGAGACTTTACCTCCTTCATGTTTACATGGATGGAGCTGAAAACTCTTTTTCTTAGCAAATTATCTCAAGAATAGAAGAAAAATTATACAATGTACTCAGCCCTACTATGAAACTAATTTGTAGCTTTCATAGGAAAGCTATAACCCAATTTTAGCCCAGGAATATGGGGAGAGGGGAGAGGGACAGAAGGGGAGCAGGAAGGGTAGGTAGAGGGAGGGTGATTGGTGGGCTCATACCTATGGTTCATCCTATAGGGATACATGTGATATTCTCTAAATGTAGAATATAAATGTCTTAACAGAATAACTAAGAAACAGACATGATGGCTATTTTAACCAGTTGTATGAAAGTATTTCAAATTGTATATAGAAACAGTACACTGTACCCCATGATAGTATTAATGCACACTGCTATTATTTAATAAAAAATAGTAAAATAAAAGTAGACTTTTCATTTGACCTTGCAATCCCATTACAAGGTATCTATTCAGAAGAACAGAAATCATTTTACCACAAAGAAATTCACACCAGACTGTTTGTTGCAGCTCAATTCATAATTGCCAAGTCATGGAAACTACATAAGTGCCCATCAACCCAAACTGTGGTATATGTATACCAAGGAGTATTATTCAGCTATTAACTATATGGAGACTTTTCATTTACCTGGATGGAGTTGAAATTTATTCTTATTAGTAAAGTATCATAAGAATGGAAAAATAAATATCCAATATACTCCATACTGATATGAAATCAATATATAAATAATTATATGCTCATGAAAAATAATAAAACACTAATATAGTCCATATTGGGGGTAGAGGTAACTGGAAGGGAGGAGAGGGAAGATGTTTGGCAGAAGGAGGGAGGGCATGATGCAGGATCTCACCTAATGTGCACATTGTGAGGGTGTATAACATGACACCCTGGGTGAGGGGCTCTTCCACAAATGGAACTTTACCCTGCAAGTGAGAAAATTTTAATCTAAAAATTGTACCCTCATATTAATTTGATTTAATTTAAATTTTTTTTAAAGTACAGGAGTGAACCATGTTGTTATCTGGAGGAAGAGCATTCTAGAGACAAGTAATTATAAGTGTGAAGACCATTTTGCACTTTTTCTAAGATGAGTCCACATTCTTAATTGTTAAACCTGTATGAAGATAGCTCTGATGGTCATTGCAGAAACAAGTTCTAAAATTCCTTGAAAAGTAGACTAAGCACTGACATTAGTGCATAGCTTCCCAAGGGGAGGACTTTGAAGGCAATCACAGTGATATTCAGCAATGAGGTTTGTAGCACTTTTATAGGATGGATTCACTAACTTAATTATCTCATCATTGTAGGTAAAGACATGGGTAGGTAGATAAATGTGGTGGTGGCAAAGTATGGGATTTCTCTCTGATTATTCAGTTTTCTCAATGGAATAGAGAGTAAGGTCATTATTTGAGAGTCAGATTGGGAGAACAGGTGGTAGAGGCTTACAAAAACAGGATCAAGGATAGTATAGATAGCTAGAAATGTTAGATTTAATGATGAACTGGGGAAATAGGGCACGATAGCAAGTCAGCATTAAGGGCCTATTTGAGGTTAATGGTCATGAATTAACTGTGAGCATTCAGTACAGATTTATGTTTTCTATGGCCATGTTCAATGGCTGTGGCGCAAGGATAAATAACTGGAGAATTTTATTTGGTCAAGTTGTAATCTCTATCTGAGTAAAATGAAATGAGAAAGAGAAGCATGGGAAGCTATAGAAAGCATAGGAGTGTATTTGTGCAAAATTCATTATTTTAACTGACTTTTGAATTTTCCCTACATCAAGGTGGAAGAGAGGATATCTAGGGAGTGAGGACCATCAAAAACATTTAGGATTAATGATTATAGGTCTCAGTTCAGTGGAAAGATTACTGACGTCAAGGTAACAGAGGAAGGTAGCTGAAAAGAAAGAAGTGATAGTTTCAGAATTGAAATGATTAATATTGGATATATTGCTATTCTTATAGCACTATGGTCAAAGTTATAACTATAGGTTAAGTGATCGAGATAGAATATAAAAGTAGATAACAAAAAGAGAAGAGGTCTTGGAATTAAGAGGCTAGTATACTGAAAAGATCTTCTCCATGAATATTTGAATCTCCATGAATTATGATAGTATTTGAGGAAATGGTTTTAAGGCAGGACCTAAAGAATGAGGAGAAGTAGATTATGGGTGTTTTTATGGAGATAAGGTGAATGTGCTTTCAGAGAGTCTAGAAACACCAGTGAAAAAAGAAGACTGTCGCTGCCCCAAATACAGGCTCCATGGAATGAGTAGGATGAAAGCCAAACTTCCAAACCCATATTCTGTTTTTGTTTTTTCTTCTGAAAATATTTATTTGTAATTGATTTGCTGAAATAGGTCATTCCATAATCTTCAGGCAAAGGACACCTAAAAATATTCAGTTTACAAATCAAGAACATGTCTCCAGAAATTAGACATGATCTTTGCCTCTTACAAGGCAGATTTTTATATGTAGAAATATGATTGATTTATTGAGGCACTCTTGGAGTTGATGAGGCCAATAAGTGCTTGCAGCAAAAAAGAGGAAAAGTCCCTGCTTTTCTTAAGGTACAGATGTTTTCAACGAACTAATTGGTTAGTTTTGCTCTACAGTGACAACATTCTCCTGGGTGTGTGAGCAAAATGTTTGTGCCTTGTAAATGGATTTAAATAGGAGCACTTGACTATGGAATTTAACTTTAAGATATCTTAACTGAAATCCTTCCTAAAGAATTAATTTTGTGTAAAATCAGATTGGTTGTTCAAACCTGTCTTGCCTATACCAGAAACTCTACTGTTTCTAGGGGGCTTTTTTCTATTATTATTTTTATTTTTACATATACATGTGATTATCATGTTTCCACTTTTTGCCTTCACAGAATTAAAAAGGCTTAAAATTTACCAACAATAACAATGTTTAAGATAAGGACTAAAAACAAAAATGTTGTGAAGAATGAATGAAGATAAATACATTCAGAAAAGAAATCAGAAGTTTGCTGCAACAAAGTATTAAGCAATAATAATAATAGTAATGTAAAGAAAGTTAACATTTAAAAGATAGCCACCTGGTAGCAACCCTGGTCAGAGGCTCCTGAACAAAGGAAGAAAAACTGGTTGGAATCAGAATCTATGAAGCCAAAGATGGGGAGCTGAGCCCAGAAAGAAGTTCAGCAAGCTGTAAATCCAAAGAAGAACATTTAATAAGAACACAAAATAGAGGTACAAAGTGGGCCCCAGAACTGCTTGCAGAGCCGCACACCTCCTGTGGGCGGGGGGTGGTCACAGAGGATTCCCCTGCTCCGGGCAGCCACAGAACTACTTGCTAGAGCCTCACACACCCTACAGGCTGTGACAGAGGAGATCCCAACTTTGGGTGGGCTCAGAACTGCTTGCTAGAGCCGCGCACCCCATGGGCGGTAGAGGAGACCCCTGTTCCAGGGCTCTGGGCAGATCCAGAACTTCTTGCTAGAGCCACACACCTCCCGCAGGTGGCGGGTGGCCACAGAGGAGTCCCCTGCTCTCGGCAGGCACAGAACTACTTGCTAGATCCTTGTGCACCCCCAGGGGTAGCAGCAGAGGCGATCCCCACTCCAGGGCTCTGGGGAGGCCCAGAACTGCTTGCTAGAGCTGCATGCCTCCCATGGGTGGTGGTGGCCACAGAGTAGTCTGCTGCTTCAGGCAGGCACAGAACTAATTGCTAGAGCCACACACACCTGGTGGAGGAGTCTACTTCTCCAAGCAGGCCCAGAACTGTTTGCTAAAGCCACATGCGTCCCACTTGTGGTGGAGGAGGAGTTACCTTTCTCCAGAATCCCACGCTGGGAGGGCCCAGATCAGCTTGCTAGTGCTACGCACTTCTAGTGGGCAATGGTGAAGGAGTCCTCTGCTCCACCTCCCCCAGCTATTCTGGAGGCACTGAAATAGGACTGATCTGGTTGTTCACGTGCTCTGCCCTACCACTAACATTCCCCCACACTCTGGCTGCTCGAGGGGGTCTGAACTAGGACTGATATAGGTGCTACAGTTGCCCTGTTCCACCAGTTGCCCCAGTGGGGCTGAACTAGGACTGATCCGGCTGCTGCTGGTCTCCTGTCCTCCAGTCCCCCCAGCAGGCCAAACAAGGTCTAATCCAGAAAAACACACTCCCTTGCAACTCCTTCCATGCCACTGCACCCCAGTTGCCCCAGCACCTGAGAACTGGGAGGAGACAACAGACATGCTCTGCCTGGCTCTCTGGGCAACCGGAAGAAGCCACCAACTGAACGGTTCTGATAAGGTCTCCAAAAAAGGTAAACTCAGCATGGGGTGGAATCAGTGGAAAAACTCTTGAAACTTGAATAACCTGAGTAGATCATCTCCCCCAAGAAAAATGGGGCAGATACAATTGAAGACACCATCCATAAACAGATGGCTATGATGTCAGAAATCAAGTTCAGAATTTGGATAGCAAATGAGATTAACAGAATGAAAGAAAGGAGGGAATTAGAATTGTTCAAGAAATTATTTAAAAGCTATCTCAAGAAATTATTCAAAAGTTGTCTCAAGAATTCAACAATTTCAAAGATAAAATGATGAAAGTATTTGAAATACTGAGGCAAGAGGTTACAGCCCTCAAAGATGTGAAAGATATGGTGGAATCCCTTTATAACATAGTGGAACATGCAGAAGAAAGGATCTCTGACATTGAAGACAAAGCTTTTGAAGAAGCCCAGGAGCAGAAAGATCAAAAGAAATGGAGATTAAAAAATGGATCTTTCTGTCAGAGAGTTCTCAGATAATTCGAAGAAAATTAATATTCACCTTATAGGAATCCCTGAAGGAGATGAAGTTGCTTCACAAAATACAGAGGCTCTTCTTCATGAAATTATGAAAGAGAAATTTCCAGACATGCCAAGAGATTCTGAAATTCAGGTAGCAGATAGTTTCAGAACCCCAGCATGACTCAACCTGAACAAGACATCCCCCAGGCACATCATAATTAACTTCACTAAATTTAATATGAAAGAAAAAATTCTGAACACAGAAAGATGTAAGAAAACCATAACCTACAAGGGGAAGAGTATTAGGATGACTGCAGATCTCTCAGCTGAAACCTTTCAGGCTAGAAGAGGATGGTCATCAACCTTTAATCTCCTAAAACAAAATAACTTTCAACCCAGGACCCTGGATCTGGCTAAACTGAGTTTCATCTATGATGGAGAAATTAAATACTTTAACAACACTCACATGTTGAAGAAATCTGCCATAACTAAACCAGATTTCCAGGAAATTCTCAAACCTATCCTCCATAATGACCAGGGTAATCCTCCACCACAAAAGTAAACCAACTCAGAAACTTATGATCACATTCCAACTTAAAAAGTGGCAAAAAGATTAAAAATGTTTACTAGACATTCAAGCAACTCGATGCCCAAAATTTTACCAGGCTTATCAATAATTTCAATCAATGTGAATGCCTTAAAGAGGCACAGATTTGCTGATTGGATACAGAAACTCAGACCAGTCATCTCTTGTATGCAAGAATCTCATCTTAACTTAAAAGACAAATGTAGCTTCAGGGTAAAGGGATGGTCATCTATATTCCAGCCTAATGGAAAGCAGAAAAAAAGCAGTTGTTGCAATTTTATTTGCAGATATAATAGGTTTTAAACCAAAAAAAGTAACCAAAGATAAAGATGGCCACTTTATATTTGTTAAGGGCAGTACTCGATACAATGAGATTTCAATTATCAGTATCTATGCACCCATCCAGAATGTACCTCAATTTATAAAAGAGACTCTAACTAGCATGAGCAACTTGATCTCCCCCAGCTTCATCATAGTCAGAGATTTTAACACTTCTTTGGCAGTGTTGGATAGATCCTCCAATAAGAACCTTAGCAAAGAAATCTTAGATTTAAATTTAACTATTCAACTTCTGGACTTATCAGACATCTACAGAACATTTCATCCTTATAACAAAACTGAATACACATTTTTTTCCTCAGTACATGGTACATACTCCAAAATTGATCACATCCTAGGCCATAAAACTAACCTCAGCAAATTTAAAGGAATAGAAATTATTCCATGCATCTTCTCGCACCATCATGGAATAAAAGTTGAACTCTGCAACAACAGAAATTTGTAGTTTCATACAAAAACATGGAAGCTAAAGAACCTTATGCTGAATGATAGATGGGTCAAAGACGAGATCAAGGAGGAAATTTCCAAATTTTTAGAAGAAAATGATAATGAAGATATGAGTTCTCAGAACCTCTGGGATACTGCTAAGGCAGTCCTAAGAGAGAAATTTATAGCACTGCAAGCCTTCCTCAAGAGAATGGAAAGAGAGGAAGTTAACAACTTAATAGACATGTCAAGCAGCTGGAAAAGGAAGAACATTCCAATCCCAAATCCAGCAGAAGAAAAGAAATTACCAAAATTAGAGCAGAATTGAATGAGATTCAAAACGAAAGGATTATAGAACAGATCAACAAATCAAAAAGTTGGTGTTTTGAAAAAAATCAACAAAATCAATAAACCTTTGGCCAACCTAACCAAGAAAAAAAAGAATAAAGTCTCTAATCTCATCAATCAGAAATGGTAAAGATGAAATAATAAGAGATCTTTTAGAAATTCAAAAAATCTTTAATGAATATTACAAGAAAATTTATTCTGAGAAATATGACAATCTGAAAGAAACAGACCAATACTTGGAAGCACATCCTCTCCCAAGACTTAGGCAGAATGAAGTGGAAATGTTGAATAGATCTATATCAAGCTCTGAAACAGCATCAACTATACAAAATCTCCCTAAAAACAAAAGCCCAGGACCAGATGACTTCATGTTAGAATTCTACCAAACTTTTAAAGAGGAAATAGTACCTGAATTTCTCAACCTTTCCCAAAACATAGAAAAAAATGGACTACTACCCAACACATTCTATGAAGCTAACATCACCCTGATCCCCAAACCAGGAAAGGACCCAAAAAGAAAAGAAAACTATAGACCAATATTACTAATGAATACTGATGCTCAAATATTCAACAAAATTCTAATAAACAGAATCCAGC
>CAUYQV010021233.1:0-13240 GCA_963574575.1 Galagoides demidoff
TGGGCTTCTTCCATGACCTAGCAATTATGAATTGGGCTAAAATAAACATTCTGATACAAATATCTTTATTGTAATGCGATTTTTGGTCTTCTGGGAAAGGATTTGCTTTTTAAAGGAATTCACATTGCCTTTTTTTTCCCCCTGATAATTTTAGGGGAATAAACTGAAATAAATTTGTCTAAAGGGAAAAGGAAAATTCCCCACCATGTAAGTAACAATGTGCTAGCCTGAAATGCTCAGGAAAATTGCTACAAAGCAGATTAAATAAATAACAAGACAACGACAGAGCAGAGAAAAAGTGCCCGGCACGTTCTCAGATTCCACAGCACTTTCTTGCCTTAAAGCAGCTGTTGTAGACTTGCCCAACCACTTCAGCTGTCCTATGGTGCCCTTTAGCTCCTCCTAGTAAAGATCTGCAATAGCTGTAGCATGGCATGAGTTGCTTGAAGGCATGTGATCATAGTATTGTACATGCTTGATTCGTTTCACTGCCAGAAATCAACAGTACAATGTAAATGCTCTGTATCACTCTCTGGGAGATTTCAGGCACCACCAGCTGTGGTGGACAGATGCTAACTTTGCTATGGAAGAACTGCCTGTGCTGGCCAGGAGCAAGGGACCTTGTATTTAATAGTAACCACCAATAAACTCACCTAACTCTCCAAGCTGGTGTGGTCTGAGTTGTTCTTTGGTCTTTCCACTTCATTTCATTATGGGGGAAGTTTTTCTATAGTGTCCAAGGATTTTCCTGGAACATTGTCTTACTGATAGCCTGCCTGCTTTTTCCCTTAGCAAATGATTTTTTTTCTAATCGTCCTTTAATTCAGTGCCTTTCTTCTTCCTCCTCATCTCCCTTCCCCATCTCCTCTTCCTTCCTCCTCCTTCCAACCAGAATAGTTTCCTTTTATGCTAGGAATAAAATGCACTCTCTGCTCTGGTCTGCCCTTGAGAAGGTCTTCTTTATTAACTTTGTCTGTCATCATGGGAGCCCAAACAATATCTCTAAAAAGGAAACAGATTTTAAAGTCAAGGAAATGGGACAAGGAGCTCACAGCCACGAATTGTGCTGACCTTGCCATGGGTCTCATAATCCAAGAACTACTGGACTGATGTGTAACAATGTCATGTCCAACTAAGGTTAAAGTTTTCTCTGATGGGACATGTTACAGGACATAAATTAGTTCTTGATAAATGTAGCAATTTTGTGTACAAGCAAAATTTATGGAACAAGGAACTAAAATATGGACATGAGAATAAGCTCTCTTACTAGTACCAAAATAACTCATGGGAA
The DNA here is from genome assembly GCA_963574575.1 of Galagoides demidoff. NCBI lineage: Eukaryota > Metazoa > Chordata > Mammalia > Primates > Galagidae > Galagoides > Galagoides demidoff. The sequence goes on from CAUYQV010021233.1 coordinate 1,292, forward strand.
AGAGCTTTGCTTGCTGTTTTAAAAACCATGCGTTAAGCAGGTTTGCAGTAAGATTTCTTATGGAAGAAGGGAGTTCATCAGGCAACAGAGTTACAGTCTGTCAATATTTAAGTTGGGAATTTGTGGCTTCTCATATGGTTGAACCCACAAAGAGGAGGAGGAGGTCATACTTGACTGAATTGATTGATTCCACTTGCCAAGAGAAATTTGTATCCTGTTACACAATTTGGACTAGGAGGTCTATGTATGGAAGTCAGAGAATTTACTTGGGGTGCCTGTTGGTATTTCCTTGTCTGAAAGTCTTGGTCAATGGAAACTAGGAATACAAGGAAGACAGGACCACCACGGGTTCATCATTCAGGATCACCCCAGCAGGTATAGCTCCATTCATCTGAGGTGCTGACAGAGGTACAGTAGCATGAAGTGAGTGGTGGAGAACAGTGGCCAAAATATCAAGCCAAGCTTCATGAAAAGCATCAGAACTAAGAACTGCATAGGAAGGACTTGAACAAGATAATGAATAGAAATCTCTAACAATCGCTTCTCCACACAAACACACATTCAACAACTATCCATGTAAGCAAGGACCTTCAGAAGAACCAAAAATAGGTTGAGTACTCATACTACCTGTTTTTAACGTTATCTCAAGGAAAGAAGGCCTGAAATGGGAAGAAAAGACAATTTTGCATTGCCTGTGGCACCCCCACCACATCCCTGGGAAATGGTGAGCCAGCACCCTGAAGAGAGAGAGAGAGAGAATTTGTATGCCCAGGGAAGGGACAGTGAAGTGATTGTGGGACTTTGCATCAAAACCCAAGGATGCCATGGAACAAGGGAACACAACACAGGACAGAATTCTGCCAGTGTTCTTGGACAAAGTAGTTAGACCAGTCTAACCAGAGAGAAATCCTCTGTTCTGGAACTCAAGTTACTGGTAGCCTCACCACTGGCTGAAAAAAGCAACCTTGGGCCTAAACTAAATTTGTAAGGCAGTCTTTCCATTAAATATTGAAGTCCATGGGCAATTCCTATGGCTGTACAGGCTCAGAGCCAGTGTATTGGGATGCAAGTGACTCAGTGAGATACCCGCGGTATCAGCCAAGCCAGAGCCTATGTCAGTCTTTCTTCTAACTCTACAGAGTGAGGCTCAAGGAGAGTTTTCCTCTTCAGCAAAGGAAAGGGAAAGTTCAGAGGACTTCATTTTGCAACTTGAGTAAAATCTCAGCCACAAAAAATTAGGTGCCAAGCCCCTGGGTTTTCTGGAAAGAATTTCTGCATATATATATATATGGCTTCAATCACAATGAGGTAACTTCCTTCTGTATACATATTGTTGAGAGTTTTCATCATGAAATGATGTTAAATTTTATCAAATGCTTTTCAGCATCAATTGGAAATGATCCTATAAACTATAGGATCATTTTTCTTTTGTTCTGTTGATATGACGTATCATGTGAATTCATTTGCATATGTTAAACCCTCCCTGTATCCCTGGGATGAATTCCACTTGATTATGATGAATAATGTTTTTAATGTGTTGTTGAAATTGGTTTGCTAGTATTTTCTCGAATATTATTACATCTATTTCATCAGAGTTATTGGCTTATAATTTTCTTTTTTGTCCTTGTCTGTTTTTGATATTGGGGTAACATAGGCCTTACTTTCCCTGGGCCAGAAGAAAACAAGCTTCCTTGAAGAGAAGGACCCAGTCTTAGCAGAATTTACTACTTATTGACCTAAGAGCCCTTGGACTCTGAATAAACATCATATATAGCCAGGCAACAGTCATCATGGGCTTTGGGTGAGACTTGGCTGGCTCCAGGTTTGATCTGGTACAGTTCTATCTACAATGACCATGGAGAAAGTGCCAACATCACTTTTTCCCCACCTCCAACAGCCCAGCACAGACAGTGAGGGAAGTCAGTGAGAGAATTTGCCTGATATACCAGAGATTCCTCCCATATCTTATCCTAGTTCACCAAGGTGGTACCACGAGGCATCACAAAAGAACCACAGTATTATTGGGCTTGGGGAACCTCCAGTGTTGATATGTGACCAAAGACTTAGATCATAATACTCAATCCCCTTTGAATATATGGAAAAACTTTTTAAGAAGGACAGTTTAAAGAAACCTAGATTGAAAAGATTAAAATAAATATCTAACTTTTCACTGCTCAGACATGGACAAACATCCACAAGCATTAAGAGAAATCAGGAAGACATAACATCAACAAACAAACTAAATAAGGTACCAGTGACCACTCCTGGAGTGATGGAGATATGAAAAATTTTAGAAAGAATTTAAAATAGCACTTTTCAAGAAGCTCAATGCAGAGAAGCAATTCAGGAGCCTACAAGAGAAATTTGACAAAGAAATTGAAATAATAATAATACAGAAAAGCAAGCAGAAATTTCAGAGCTTAAAATTTCAGTTGACAAACATAAGAATGTGTTAGAGTCTCTTAATAGCAGAATTGACCCAAGAGAATAATTTCTGAGCTTGAGACAGGCTCTTTGAAAATATACACTGTCAGAAAAGGAGGGGAAAAATTATGCCTATGAAATTCAGGAAATAGCCACTAGAGGGAAAATCTAAGAATTACAGGTCTCAAAGTGAACTTAAAGGTAGACATAGGATTGGCTATTTAAGGAAATAACACCAGAGAACTGGCCTGGCACAATGGCTCACACCTGTAATCCTAGAACTCAGGGAGGCTGAGGAGGGCAGGATGCTTAAGCTCATCGTTTAAGACCAGCCTGAATGAGAGCAAGACTCTGTCTCCACTAAAAATTAAAAACTGATGCAAGAGAATTACTTGCTGTGAGTTATGATGCCATGGCCCTCTAGTGTGACAGAGTAAAATTCTGTCTCAAAAAAAAAAAAATCAGAGAACTTTCTAAACTTAGAGAAAGATATCAATATAAAATAACATAAACAAGCTCTGACACATCTGACAGCAGACCTTTCAGGGGAAACACCAAGAGCTAGGAGAGAGTGGCATGAGATATTTAAAGTGCTAAAGGGGGTAAAAATAAAATCTTAACACTGGAGTATTATATTCTGTAAACATATCCTTCAAACATGAAGGAGAAATGAAGACTTTTTCAGACAAACGAAATCTGAAGGATTTGACAGACACCAGACTTGTCCTATAAGAAACGCTAGTAGGATATCTTTGGTCTGAAAGAAAAAGATGTAAATGAACAATAGGAAAACACTGGAAGTACATAATTCATTGGTGACAGTAGGTACACATACTTTGTAATAATTGGATCGCAAAAAATACTGTATCTTGAGTAAGAAGAATAAAAAACAAACCTATCTAAAATAACTATGACAAGTTTTTGAAAGAGACATACTATAAAAACAAAAAGTTAAAAATCAGGGTGGGATGTTGCTAAAGGCTAGTATTTCCATTTGATTTCTCTTTGCTTGTTTAATTGTTTGCAAGCAGAGTTGTTATATATTTAAAATAATTGATTATGAAATGTTTTTGCCAGCTTCATAGTTACTTCAAATCAAAAAACCTAGAACAGATATACAAAAATGAAAATCAAGAAATTAAAACACACTACCATCGAAACTCACTTGCAACAAAGGAAGTGAAGGAAAAGAAGGAAGAAAGAAACAAAGAACTACAAAACAGCAAGAAATCAAATCATAACATGACAATAATAAGTCCTTACCTATCAGTAGCAACATTGAATGTGAATGGGCTAACCTCTCTAATCAAAAGGCATAGAGTGATTAATGGATAAAAACAAAATGGATACTTTGCTCAGAAGAACATTCTCCAGCTCCATCCATGTGAACATGAAGGACGTAAAGTCTCCATCCTTCTTAATGGCTGCATAGTATTCCATGAAACTCTCTAAGAGTAGAATCAGAATGTTTTAAAACAATAACTGAGAAAATGACATGAAGGCTGTGTTGATCAGCTTGATGGAAGTATTTCAGATTGCATGTGAAAACCCCACACTGTACCCTGGAAGTGCACTAATGTATATAGTTACCATTCAATTAAAAAAAAAAAAATGAAAGGCAACCATACGTTGTCTGCAAGAAACACACTCCCCCCCAAAAAAGACACAGATAGACTGAAAATAAATTGATAAAAAATTATATTCCAGGTTAAAAAAAAAAGCAGGAGTAGCTATATATCTATCAGATAAACATTAGCCTTAACGTTCACTATAGACCAAATGACCTTGAAAGATATTTACAGAATGTTTCATCTAACACCTGCAGAATTCACATTCTCTCTGCAGCTTATGTATGTTCTCAAGGATAGGCCATATGTTAAGCCTGAGTAAAAGTCTTTCAAAATTCAAAAAAATTGAAATCACACTATGTACTTTATCTGATGGCAATGGAATAAAACAAGAAATGAATAACAAGAGAAATATTGGAAAATATACAAACACATGCAAATTAGACAATATGTTTCTGAATAACCAGTGAGTCAATGAAGATATTAAGAGAGAAATTTTGAAATCTCTCCAAACAAATGAAAATTAAAACACAGCATATCAAAACTTATGAGATACAGAAAAAAGCAGTACCAAAGGCAAAGTTTACAGCAATAAATACCTATATCAAAACAATAGAAAAGCTTCAAGTAAACCACCCTATGATCCATCTCAAAGAACAAGAAAAATACAAACAAATGAAACTCACAAATAGTAGAAAAAATAAGTAGAATATAGGTGAGAGCAGAAATGAATGAAATTAAAACAAAAAATTGGAAAGTTGTTTTTTAAAGATAAAATTGACATATTTTTCAACTGACTAAGAATAAAGGAGAGAAGACCCAATTAAATAAAATTAAAAGTGAGCAAGGAGACATTACAACTGAAAGTGCAAATCCAAGGGATCAGTAGAGATTACTATGAGCAATTATATGCCAATATATTAGAAAACATAGAAGAAACGGATAAATTCCTAGACACATATGACCTACCAAGACTGAATCAAAAAGAAATCTAAAACCTGAATAAATTCATAATAAGTGATGAGATAGAAACAGTAATAAAATATCTTTCATCAAAAAATGCCCAGGACCTGATGGCTACACTGCTGAATTCTACCAAGCATTCAAAGGTGAGCTAATATCAAACCTACTTAATTTATTTTAAAATATCTAGGAGGTGAAACTCCTAAACTCATTCTGAAAGCCCTATATGACCCTGATACCAAAACCAGACTAAGACATGAGAAAATTATAGGCCAATATCTCTGATGAACATAGATGTAAAAAATGTTCAACAAAATACTAGCAAACTGAACTTGACAACACATAAAAGATTATTCATCATGGCTGCAGGCAAGGAAGAAAGGCATATTTGCATTTTTGGTATTATAAAGGGAGTCAAATACTTCAGCTCTGTGTTTGTACCCCACAATCTATCCCTTGGAGGATGAGCCCCAAAGAATGCTGGGAGCCACATGAAATTTAGTCACATACCTACACAATCAACCACCAATTTATTAAAAAATGAGTTTTCTGTGAAATAATAATTTGCTTTCTGTTCCTGAAGTTTCCGAAAAAAATTAAATGAAACATCTGGGAAATATCCTCAAATCTACTTGTAAATATATTTATGCTTATTGATTTGTGTATGTTAAGCCATCCTGTATCCTGTTAAGATGAATCTTATTATTCAGATTATTCATCATGCTCAAGTGGAATTCATCCCAGGGATACAAGGATGGCTCCACATAATGCAAATCAATCCATGCAATACATCCTATCAACAAAACAAGGGACAAATGATCCTGTGGTTATAGAATCATTTCAATCAATGCTGAAAAAGCATTTAAAAAATTTCAACATCCTTTCATGCTAAAAACTCTCAATAAACTGTGTACAGAAGGAACTTATGTCACTCTGATAAAAGCTGTATATGACAGACCCACCGTGGATAATATGATGAATGGAGAAAAATGGGAAGCTTTTCCTCTCAGATCTAGAACAATGCAAGGATGCCCACTTTCACCACTGTTATCTGTTACTTGACTTCTAGCTGAAGAAATCAGAAAAAAAGAAAGAAATGCAAATTGACATGCAAATTGAAAAGGAAGAAGTCAAATTGTTCTTATTGATAGGTGATATGATCTTATATCTAGAGAAACCCGATGATTCGACCAGAAAACTAGTAGAGCATTAACAAATTCAGTAAACTTGCAGGATACAAAATTAGTATACCAAAATCAATCTGAACAGTAAACAATCCAAAAAAGAAACCAAAAAAGTATCCCAATTACAACAGCTACAAATAAAATAAAATACCTCAAAATAAACTCAACTGAAGAAGTGTAAGATCTTTGTAATAAAAACTATAAAATGCTAGTGCAAGAAATTGAAGAAGATGAAGAATACTGGAAAGATATCCCATGCTCATGAACTTGGAGAATCAATATTATTGAAATGTTTTTACTGCCCAAACAATCTATTGATTCAATGTAATCCCCATCAAAATACCAATGACATTCCTCACAGAAATAAAAAAAATTCTAAAATTTATATAAAACCATAAAAGACTCAGAATAGCCCAAACCATCTTACTCAAAAATAATAAAAGTAGAGGAATCACATTACCTGACTTCACATTATACTACAGAGGTGTAGTAAGTAAAACGGCAAGGTGTTGGCATAGAAACAGACACATAGATCAATGGAACACAATATAGAACCCAGAAATAAATCTTCACATCTGTAGTGAACTCACCTTGACAAAGTTGCCAAAAACATGAGAAAAGAAATGACAGTTTGGCAATAAATGACCTCAGGAAAACTGAATATCCATGTGCAGAAAAATGAAATTAGACCCCCAACTCTCATCATAATATCAAAATGGATGAAAGACTTAAATACAAAACCTAAAACTATGAAACTACTTAAAGAAAACATTATGAAAATGCTTCAGGACATTGGTCTGGGCAATGATTTCTTAAGTAATACCCTAAAGCACAGACAAATAAGGCAAAATTAGACAAATAAGATCACATCAAGATAAAAAGCTTTTTCACAGGCTTGGTGCCTATAGAACCAAGTGGTTATGGCACCAGCCAAATCCACCAAGGTTGGCCAGTTCGGACCCGGCCTGTGCCAGCTAAACAACAATGACAACTGCAATAAAAATTAGCCAGGTGTTGTGGCAGGCACCTGTAGTCCCAGCTACTCGGGAGGCTGAAGCAAGAGAATCACTTAATTCTAAGAGTTTGAGGTTACTGTGAGCTGTGACACCATGACACTCTACCAAGGGCAACATAGTGTGTCCACCCCCCCCAAAAAAAAAGCTTTTTCACAATAAGATAAGTAATCAAAAAAGAGATAACTTGTATAACAGGAGAAAATATATGAAAATGACCCATCTGAAAGAGGAAAAATAACTAGAATATGAAAGGAGCTCTAACCCAATAGGAAAAATATCAGATAATCTGATTAAAAATGGGCAAAGGATCTCAGTACACATTCCTCTAAAGAAGACATACAGATAGCCCAGAAGTATAGTAAATATGTTCAACATCACTAGTCATCAGAGAAATGCAAATTAAAACTGCAGGGAGATATCTTATCCCATTTAAAAAATGGCTTTTATCCCAAAAAGGGCAGGTACTAACGAATGCTGATGAACAAGTGGGGAAAGGCAACTCTTACTCACTGTTGGTTGGTTGGAATGTGCACTAGTGTAACCACTGTGAAGAACAATAGGGAAGTTCCTCACAAATCTGGAAATAGAACTACCATGTGCCCCAGCAATCCCACTGCTGAGTGTATATCCCAAGAAGGGGAAATCAGTAAATCAAAAAGGATGTCTGCACTTCCATGTTTATTGCAGCACTATTCACAATAACCAAGATTTGGAATCAACCAGATGTCCATAGAAAGATAAATGTATTAAGACTTTGTGGCACAGAAACACAATGGTACAGGCAGAGTGGGGACTGAAGACCCCATTCTTGGCAAGAGAAAACACCCCCAGAAAAAGGGAAAAATAAAAAAGTAAGTTGAGTGAAGTATAACAAAGAAAAGCCAGCTAGTGTACCTTTAAATGAGCCACTGCTGAATTTCTTATCTGAGCAAGTTCTGCTTTCTCTAGAGCTCTGGCCTGTTGGGGATACAGTTTACTAACAGCCCTGTTGAGTCTGTAAACACTCTGAGGAATAATGGCCATAGAAAATGCTGTGACAAGTCCTGGAAAGACATATTAACTAGGCCATTTCCCACCTTGTAAACAGTCAAAGCAAATATCCATCGTAGAGATTTGTATTTGGCTGGCGCAGAGATCAAGGAACAGTTTGAGCCCTGAAATATGGGTAGGAGAGCTTATACCCCTTATCACAGAGGAAGACACTCTGTGGTGGTAATGAGAGGAAAATTTCCCTCTCCCACCAATTCTTCAGAGGAGATTGACTCCAGTCGCATTTTACTCCACAGTGAACTAGTGGAGTTTAACACCTCCCTAGGAATCTATGTGTATGACCTCAGACAGAAGGCTGCCCCCAAACAAGGCTCAGGCTCTGGGTTTCTCAAGACTGCTCAGATCCTTAAAGTTCATGATTATAGAAACAATAGGAGCTGATATGCTCACTCAGAGAAACTGCTGGCATCTTTGTTCCCCTCCTCAGCTTACCCTTTTGGCTAATGAGCAAATGGCCTTCTATAAAAGCTGTGTGGAAATGACACTTGGGGCCACTGTCAGAACCCCACAAGTGGTGGTGGTATCCTGAGTTCCCCTTTGAAAATTCTATTCTATGTGTCTTGTCTCTTTCTTTCTCCTCATTTCTAACTTCATATTTCTTTAGTTGGTCACTACCAGATCCACATGTTTTAAGCACCCTGCCCCTGGGGCAGGACCTCGCCACAATGAAATATTATATAGCCATAAAAAGAATGAAATCTTGCCATTTACAACAACATGGATAGAATTGGAGAACATTATATTAAGTGAAATAAGCTAGGCACAGAAATATGAATCTCACATGGTCTCACTCATATATGGGAGCTAAATACCACATATTAAAACAAATGATCTCATGGAGACCAAGTAGAATGATGATTACTAGAGGCTGGGAAGGGTAGCAGAGAGGGTGGAATAAAGTGTGGATGGGTATTTGTGTAAAGATACAGCTAGAAGAGAGAATGAACAATGTTGATAGGGTAACAAAGAGACTATAATCAACAATAAGGTAGGATATGTTTTAGAGTAACTAAAAATAGGGAATTGGAAGTTTCCTCACAAAAAGAAATGATAAATGCCTAAGGTAATGGATACCCCAACTATCCTTGGATTAATTCACATTGTATATCTATTAGCAATACATCACATTTTTTATATACAACTATTTTGTACTCATAATAATTAATAACATAAAAATAGAAAAAATAATTAAGAAGAATTAATTACTACAGCAGAAAAATGTTAATTATCTTCTTATTTTTCACTCTCCCCCCTCACTTTTCTGCCTTATCTGAGAGCCCTGAGGCTACCTTCTGTTTTATTTCCAGGGGACAGATCACTGAATTACTATCCACACAGCTGAGGGGAATTTGTGGGTGGTCCCTGTGGAGGACACACAACACTTCTTCAAGAAGAACAGTGTGAGAGTGCATGGGTGAATGCAGAGAGTGAGCTCTGCTGGCGACTTCCCGTTTGTCCATCCAGATCTGCATTCTGCCTTTCCCTCCCAGACCCTGTGTTCTTAGAGGCTGGCCAACCTAAAAGGCTTCGTGAGCACGCTCACCCTCTCGCTACAAGTTGGGTTCAGTTCATGAGAATCACCAGCAGATAGAGGAAGAAAGAAAAGTGAGATGAGGTATTTTTATTTTCTTGTTTCCTTCCTGTGGGTTGACTACATCTCTCGGCCACGCAAGCTCCCTTTCATCAGTCATTCTGCTGGTTTCTAGTAGCCACTATTTGCCGATTTAATGCATCTTACAGCCTTGGAGTGTAACAGTTCCCCATTTTTACTAGCAGCAGGGGATTACCCCTTGCACTTAAACCAAAGAAGTAACCACCCTTTATTAAACTTTCCTCAATTATCCTCTTTCTGCCAAAGAAACTGACTGATGCAGAGTTAACATTCCTAAATTATGTCCATAATTAAATCACTTTTATCAAATCCTCTTTTTAAAAAAATATAGTGAATAATCCTTTTTCAGTGTACTGTTAACATGGGAGCAAAGATACACTACAAAAAATATGTAAGTAAGCCCATGAGAGTGCTAAAAGTTAAAAAGTTTCCTCCAAATTTAAAAAATGCTCACAAAATCTTAGAAGACAGCAAGAAGATAGGGTTGTATCTTCTTATTGTCCTCTTGCTGATCTAGGTTGTACAAGGAAAACGTAGATTAGAGAAACCACATCTTAATATACATACGTATGGATGGATGAAGGTTATAGGTGATTGGAATTTTTTCATTGCTAAAAATTGAATTAGCTGGATTTAAATCTGGAGCTTCTAGAGAGAGCAGAAGAGAGCTCATGGTGGCCTTGATAGAACTTAAGTTTATCTCCATTTGCAAAGCTATCAAGTCATTCAGCCGCCACCCATCCTCAGCATATGCAAAGCAGCTGACCATAGGCATTTTTCTAGTCCAAGATTTTACCTCTAATCTGAGCAGAAGATTCTCCTGGATGGTGCCACAGAGGCAGTTACCATGGTAAAAAAAGGAAGCAGAAAACAATGGGGGAGGACTCTACTATCTCCTCAATGAAGCTGAGTATTAGACATAAGGAATGAGAAGCTATTTTGTCTAGAACAAAATCAATCAAAGTATGCCATTCCCAAGGTTAACTCCATTTCTATAGTCATTGCTAGCTGGCTGGCTATGCAGCCTTACAATCTAAGGTAGGGGAGCTTATCTGGTAATAGAACTGGCTCACAAAGGAGGGGGGTCTTTAGGTCAACAGACTTATAAAACGACAAAGCAAGACTTTTTAGCAAAAAGATTAATCAGGATAGCAGCTAACTCATAAAAATGAATGGTACGTTGACATTCACAAGTTATGAAATCTCAACAGAGAAAATCAAGTATTCACAGAACAAATATACATAATGTAAAAATAGAAATAATTTTTATCTTTTTTCTTTATTGAATGGTAACTATGTACATTAATGCACTTCTGGGGTACAGTGTGGGGTTTTCGCATGCAATCCGAAATACTTCCATCAAACTGATCAACACAGCCTTCATGTCATTTTCTCAGTTATTGTTTTAAAACGTTCTGATTCTACTATTAGAGAGTTGCACTTGTACCCCTGTAAGATAGACCTCAAAAATGGTCCCTCCACCTATTCCCCCCTCCCTTTTCCCTCCCCCCTCCCCACATTCTTAGGCTATTTGGTTATAGCTTTCATATAAAAGGTACAAATTAGTTTCATGATAGGGGTGTGTACATTGGATACTTTTTCCTCCATTCTTGTGATACTTTGCTCAGAAGAACATTCTCCAGCTCCATCCATGTGAATATGAAGGATGTAAAGTCTCCGTCCTTCTTAATGGCTGCGTACTATTCCATACTGTACATATACCACAGTTTGTTGATCCATTCATGGATAGATGGACACTTGGGCTTCTTCCATGACCTGACAATTATGAATTGGGCTGCAATGAACATTCTGATACAAATGTCTTTGTTGTAACACGATTTTTTGTCATCAGGGAATATACCTAATAAAGGAATTACAGGGTCAAATGGCAGGTCTATTTTTAGATCTCTAAGTGTTCTCCAGAAGTCTTTCCAAAAGGAACATATTAGTTTACATTCCCACCAGCAGTGTAAGAGTGTTCCCTTTTCTCCACATCCACGCCACCATCTTTGGATTTGGGATTTTGTGATATGGGCTAATCTCATTGGGGTTAGATGATATCTCAAAGTAGTTTTGATTTGCATTTCTCTGATGATTAAGGATGGTGAGCATTTTTTCATATATCTGTAGGC
>CAUYQV010021234.1:0-10754 GCA_963574575.1 Galagoides demidoff
AACCCGCCACCTTAGGTGTACGTGGCTGGCGCCTTAGCTGACTGAGCCACAGGCGCCGAGCCCTAAATAGAAATTTCAAAGTTGAAATTTCTTCAACTTTGAAATTCGAACCCGTCACCTTAGGTGTAAGTGGCTAGCGCCTTAGCCGATTGAGCCACAGGCGCCGAGCCCTAAATAGAAATTTCAAAGTTGAAATTTAGGGCTCGGCGCCTGTGGCTCAGTCAGCTAAGGCGCCAGCCACTTACACCTAAGGTGGCGGGTTCGAATCCCCAGCCCGGGCCCGCCAAACAACGATGATGGCTGCAACCAAAAAATAGCCAGGCGTTGTGGTGGGCGCCTGTGGTCCCAGCTACTTGGGAGGCGGAGGCAGGAGACTCGCTTGAGCCCAGGAGTTGGAGGTTGCTATGAGCTGTGATGCCATGGCACTCTACCCAGGGGGACAGCTTGAGGCTCTGTCTAAAAAAAAAAAAAAAAAAAAAATATATATATATGTATATATATATAAAATTTTTGGAATATGTAAAAAAAAATAAATAAAATTCCTGTGATGATGGCCATGATATTAGATACTGCTTGCTCCTTGGCATGCACTGTTGCAAATGTTTTATGTGTATTTTAACTCATTTTCTTCTCAAAGTTATCCGTGGAGATAGTAGGTATCATTCTGATCTAATCAAGAAAGAAAGACCCAACGTAACTGCGCAAAATCAGCAGTTTGAGGCAGCAGCCTCACGCGTCCGTATTCATCATTTGGACTCTATACTCTAAACTGCCCCTTGGATGGAAATTAATGTCAATATATTTTACTTTGAACCATCGTAAGGAAAGCCTTCAAAATCTTAGCAAAGACATCAGGATTTTTCTGTGATGCAGCTGCCTAACAAGTCAGTCAAAATTTAGAGGTGCCACCAATGATTTAGTGTATTTTTTTTAGCATTGGAAGTTTCAGTATGTGGAACTTCTATCATTTGCATTTTACTCAGAGGTTATTGACGTGTAATTCTTTGTCATTTGGTTGAGGAAAGAATTTGAATTCTGCTTTGATACATAATGCATAGTCAATATTTGCTGTTTAGGCTGTTGGGCTTTTAATTCTTTTGTTTGGTAAGAACTCTCTGATCAGTGATTCAGTTCAGCATCCCCTGGTTCCAGGGGCAGAGCACGTAACCTTAGGTCATCATACCCAGGCCTTTCTTTTCCCCTGGGTACACTTAATGGTTCAGAGATGAGCACTGCAACACTCAAGGGGTCTTCACAGCTAACAGATGTTTCAACTCACTTCCATATGTCACCTTTGATACCAATGTGCTCAGAGGCTATCCGAGAGGCAAAAAGCTTACCATAGAGTAGGATTAGATATTCTCTCTCTACATGAGTCCTTGAAGCTGTCTAGCATAACAATAAAGCTCAGGTTCAAGAAAACAAGAGTCAGGTTGCACAGGTGAGGAAATTGCCCCCTTAGAAGCTCTGTCTTCTGTTACAGATCTGTAGGCTTTAGCTGCAAGGGTCTGTGTGAGAAATGTCAGTTCTAAAAAGTCGCTGAACTCAGGGGAGTCTAAAGTGGCAGCCCCATTGGCTGTTTAGTTGATTTAGAGTTGTTCAAAGTCCAGGTGCAATTTATTAATCAGGGGCCCTTGTGTATGGTAAGCAATGTTGTCTGGCAATAGAGTGGACCCTGTTAGAGGAACAGAGCCAGAGAGTTGATCAAAGGTCAGGATCTCACGCAGTGGGGGAAATGGTTTTGTTAACCCTTTATCCATTGGCACTAAATTCTAAAGAGATTTTTAAAAAATGGTATCAGGGAAGCAGGTTCTTCCTTTGCATCTGTAGACTTTCACCTTGAAAGGAGACGTCCCAGGGAACTGCTATAGCCACATAGGAGAGGCTGTTCAAGAAGCAGAACCAGGCAAGGAAACTTGGACCTGGTGCTTTCAAAAAATCAGGACTCAAATCAACAATTCGCTTTTGGCCAGTGTGTATTAAGCAGACAGAATCGAGTTCTGATACACTGATATGAAGTGGGAATTCAATAAATGTTTGTTAAATAAGCCAGCATTGCTGACCATTCACTAAATTTTATTGGCAAAATGAGGGCAAGTTTTTTTTTAAACAAATAAAAAATGACATCTATAAAGATGACACTTAATGAGTGGCAAACGTAAATCTTTAGTTCATTCAGATTTGGCAGTGAAAACTAAAGTTGGATAAAAATCACAAGAACTGAAAAGTAGTGACACTTTTTCAGCCGAATGTGACATTAGAGTTTTCCACCCATTTGTTCTTTGCTTTACAGAACAATTTCCTACTGAATAGTCATTATGTGTATGGGGGGAGCCTTTTGATTTTCAGAATGCAGAAATGATCAGGTTAAACTAATTCAATAGTGTGTTCATCTATGAAGTGGGAGACCCAGGGCTTCATCTTGACTTCGTGAGAAGTTAAAGAAGGGCACACACTATTTAGCCCTGCACACATCATCCGGAGATTGAGTTAGTCGGGGTTCTCCGGATGGGGAGGAGATTTATTCTGAGGAATTGGCTCTTACATTATGGAGGCTGAGCTGAGGTGTCGGAGAAGTTTGTTGTCTGTAGGCTAAAGACTCAGGGAAGGAGTGGAGTAATTTGGTTTGAGTCTTTGAGTCCTAAAGCCTGGGGGAGCCAAGGTATAAATCGCAGCTTCAGAGCAGGAGAGAGGAGCTGAAATGAGATGTCTGGGCTCAATCTGCCAGACAGAAAAAAAGTAGTAGATTCCTCTTTCCTCTGTCTTTTGTTCTGTTCAGACCTGCAACAGATGGGGTGGTCCCCACTCACCCCGGGAAGGACAGTCTCCTGAGTTCATTGATTCGGATGCTAATCTTATCTCCAAACACCCTCACAGACATCCCCCCGATACTGTTTAATTTTGGCACCCTGTGGCCCGGTGAGACTGACACACACAATTAACCATCACAGAGGTCACACATGTGAAGCTCCTGGCATCTCAGCTGCTGCATGGCCGACTCCAGGGGCCCTGTCACAGTGTCTCTGCTGCACACGGCCCCACGTGGGTGGCTCTGCCTACCGCAGCCCCTGCTCATCCAGCCTAGGCACTGATCAGTGTTAACACGATTATTTTGAATAGGCACAAATTGTGGGATAGAATCAGGAAGCAATTTTACTTCTGTCGTCTTTACTCCTTTAAAATTCATGGAGTGGAAAGACTTCTTTCCCTGCCACTGACCGTCCAACAAGCCAGGAAGGTGCCCCCCTTTTCTGGCTATTCACAGGTGGTACAGTTGGGACGGGTCCCCTCTAGTTAAATTGCCTAGTCCCCTAGGATTGTCAGCACTTCAACTTGATTGAGAGTGGAAGCCTCTGCCCCGAGCTCAAATGCAGGGTGGGCTGGCCGCGGGCAGTGGGAGAGGAGCTCGTGGACAGGCTTCTCCCTCTCCCCCCCTGTGTGACCACTGTTCTTCCCACACCTGCTGGCCGTGATTTCTGACTCCTCTGAGGGGAGGTGGGTGGAGGGCGTAGTGAAGATGTCAGAGGGGAGAAAAGATTTTATTTTTCCATTGGTACCGCAGACATTGCCCTCGTCTTCTCCGAGTTGGTGTCTGCTATGGGACTCATTGTGGGTTCACAGAGATTCTCCAGTCTCTGGAGACGTCCGCTCTGGAGTTGCCTTGACACAGGTGGTGTCCCTGTATTGTGTCTTATCTCATGGAGATGCCTCTTTGCTTCCTGAGAACTCAACTGTTTCTATCCGGTTACTTTCTGCTGAGGACCCGTCTTTGCAGCCGGCCCTCTTGGATAAGACCCCAGATGACCCCACACTGCTGCTTCCTCACCTGTGGCTTCCCCCCAAACCCTCTAGAATCCCTCCTTCTGATGCGTTCCAGGAGTGCAGGATAATCACCGAATTGCTGTCTCCCCTTTGCACTGCCATTAAATTGACCGGCTAGTTCTGGGCTTAGATTTCTCAGCTATGAGTCAGATAATTCAGCCTCTCTCCCGCTCTGAAATAGCAGTTATTAGGTTTACTGAGTAGCCTTATTGAAGCTTTTTCATTAGATTTTAGGGCGAGGAAAGATAGACCTTTCCTTGTTTTGGGGGGAGATTGGGGTCTACAGTATCCAAAAAGCTCTATCAATTTTTTTTTTAATAAAAGCTGTTTCTACTCTTTTATATCCTTAACGTAGGCAAGGGACTAAATGATTTTCCAATGCTTTTTTTTTTAAAATCAAAGTTATCGAGGTTTTCTGATCTTTCTTTTTAAAAAAATCAATATATGATAAATTGTACTTATTTTAAATGTATAGTTCATTGCGTTGACAAATGGATACCCCCATAACATCCGTTACAATCAATGGACAGAACATTTTTATCAACTCAAAGTTCCCTCATGCCCACTGGAGGTTAATTCACTTCCCCACCCATAGACTTAGCAGCCAGTGATGTGTTTACTCTGACTATAGATTCCTTTTCTGGAATTTTATGCAATTGAAATCATACTATATGTACCTTTTATTTCTAGCTCTTTTGCTAACCATAGTATTTTTGAGATTAAATCATATTGTTTTGTGTATCATTAGTTCATTCTTGTAGTTTTTGGTGAAGGATGCCACACCGTATGAATATCCCACAATCTGTCCATTCATTTGCTACTTGTGGCCATGTGGGTTATTCCTACTTTTTGGCTTTTACAGATTAAGTTGCTATGGCACAATCTGGTGATGTCGCGTCGGTTGTCTCTATGAGACACGTTCTACTTTATCTTTGTTTTAAGCTTTTGTTTAAAACTGCAACTTTGAGATCACAGAAGATAGTTTGTAACTGTAAGAGTCATCATTTAAATGGATTATTTTGTTTACTTGTGTACTATGTTTTATATCCCAGGCAGTCTGAACATTTGTGATATATATTCATCACTATTGGGACATTTGTGGTGAAATGGACCTTCAGGACCACGTAGAGAGGCCCTGGGACGTGGACCTCTCTATCTTTCTGTGCAGCTTTGAACTAGCCTTTCAAGTGCCCATAGACCAACTGGTAGATATGGACCCATCAGCAATGCTCCCCTGTCTGCTGGGCCATTCTCCTGGGGGTCTTCACTCTGCTCCTGTGTCTTCCTGGCTGTACACTCTATGCTCTGATACTTGTTATTAGTCATGTTCCTGTCCCTCTGTAGTTGTTATTGGTATTAGTTGTCATGAGCTCGGATTCTTAGTTCTCCTTCAAGGATTTGGCTCCAAATTGCCTTACATCTAGCCACTGCCGGGGGTTATTGCCCTTGCCTCAGTACAGATTCTGAATCCTGTTTAGTTCTAAAGAGGTAGGGGTTTAGATGTAGAAACAGGAATAGTATCATATAAGAAAAATGGAAGGGATTGGACATATTTAGCATAATGTAGAGAAGACAAAACAGATAAAATTGTTGTCTTTTGTCGTCTTCAAATATTTTAAGGCCTGATAAGAAGGAATAGTTGATTATTTTTCTTAATTGGTGGGTTCTAAAAGCAAAGAACTAGGATCATTAGGTAGAAGATTTGGGAATAGCAGTTTTGTTTCTGCTAAAAATTGAATGGGCTGTGAGTGAGAGGTAGAGAACGAAGGTCACTGCAGGTGTTTTACGAGCAGATGCTTGGTGAGGATTTATAGACTGGGCGGATTAAATTACCTTCCAGTTCTTCTGTTCTTGAGAGTTTATAACATTGTTTGAGTGTCTGCTTGTAGGAAATGGCTCAGACATATCTCTGGCTAATGTAATCTCCTTTGTATATTTCTCAGCTCCTAGGACAGGAACACTAGAACTCTGGCAGAATTTGTTTAGAGAACCGAGAATGTAAAGAGTTAGGGTACGGGCTGGCAAGGGTACAAAACAAGCAAAACAAACAAACTTCAGCCTTCACACTGGTGATGAGTTGGTGATTTTTCACCTTACAGTGATGAGGTGGGTAGGTCAAGAAACAACCAACCGTATAAACAAACTAACTTCAGAACACAAATATTGCCATGAGCGGATTTCTCACCCTCGAGCTGTAGATCACAGAGGTGCCTGGAATACTATTAATGCAATCTGGCTTTCACCTAAAGAGACCTGATGGGTATGTCTTCTAATTTTTATTTTATTTTAGTAAACCAAGGTCACCCTTTTTCGTTACAATGCAGAGTGGAGTTTCTGTCATTAGTTGTTTCATAAAACTTTTATAGTAACAATGAAAAGAAATTCCATGTTTGTGCCAAATGAGCTCCAGGCTAATCAGATCCTGGGGAAATGCTGTATGAACTTTGGCTTGGTGATCAATACGCAGTCACTGAATTGTTTAAGTAGATGAAAAACAGCTTGTTTTCTTTGTTTTCCTATAGAATTCCCATGTTAATTTTTTTGGAAGCTTCATTAACCGATTTTACAGTTACTTGCAACAGGGTTGATACACAAATGCTTATATACAGCATAAATGCAGTTTAATAGTATACTTAAAAAAACCCCACTTTTCTGGATAAGTGCAGTATTTTATTAGTTTAAAAAATCAATAACAATATATTTTTATGATTACAAATGACATCTATTTTCTAGTTAAGTAAATTGTGCTTTTTGTCCTGGATGCTGCTTTGTATTTCTTTTTCTTTCTTTTTTAAATTTCCTCTTTTTGTTTTGAAGAATAGTTTCTTCCTAATCGGCTGAGTTTGAATTTCATACGTTGTACGTACCTCAGCACAATTTTGGAGGCATGGCTAATTAATACAATTAGTGGTTGGGTTTTCTAATTCTGATATTTTACAAGAGGGTGCATTTCATTAGCAAAACACCCTCAAGAATGGTACATAAAGAACTTGGCCAGGTGACTCCTTAGAGTCACGTAGCAGCTAAGAGATCAGTCTTTGGACTGAGCTTCGTGTTATGATGCCTCCTGGTCTTTCAAGGTTGAACGATGCTGGGCCAGCACGTGGGGCAGGGAGATTTTTTTTCAATAGAAGAAGGTCAGACATTCATTCTCTTGAGCACTGCAGGTGGGCCAGAAGTTAGGGTAAGAGTGACACCACCCTTTTTAACCATCGATAAAGGGCCACAAGGTGGAAACTATGGCAGGAGAAACAGTTAACACCAATATATGTAATTAGCCATTGTTTCCTAGCTTGCTTTCCTGTAGTTGCTTACTACCAAGAGTCCTGTAGTTGGTGGTCATAAAGATCCTTGTCTCTCTTTATTACTCCCATTGATAACATCACCCTTAGGAAGCCTCAGGTTAGTTTCTGAGATATCTTCCAGGCCCTGCATTCGGGTGGAGGCTGACCCACCCAGACCAGTGGCCCATCCCAAAGATCTGACTCAACTGGTGTTGTGACCATTACCCAGGGACTGACTCAGCAACAGAGATAATTTCCATACCCCTTTGGTTCTGCCCTAAACCCAGGCAATTAGCAGACCCAATTGCCTAGCCCTTTGCTCTTCCAACTATCTTTAAAAACCTTTTCTCCCAAATTTTGAAGTAGATGGATTTGAGAACTTCCTCCCGTCTCCTGGCATGACGCCTGCGATATTAAATCCTTTCTCTGCTGTACCCCCACCCCCACTATCTCAGTGTGTTGGCTTCTTCCTGGATAGTGGGCAGTGGACCTGGCCAGACTGTCAAGAGCTGTTCCTGGGACTTTGGTTAAGAGCTGAAGCAGTAGTCCCTGTGTGTTCTTGGTAAACCATGGAAAACACATCAATCTCAGGTGATCACAGCAAACATTTGGATAGATTTATATCATCAGCTTAAAACATATACTGAAGAATTTTAGAAAGCTGGTCATAAAGAGGGGCTAAGCTTCTGCTGGCTTAATGTTGCATTTGGTGCTTGGAACCAAAAATCTCTTTTTTCAATAAACCCCACAGTAATTAAGTAATAAATTCCCCTGGGTAGGTGGGTGTCTCTTCCATGGTATTAAATGTTCTTGTGGGCTGGAGCTGACTCTCATTTGCCTTTCTAGTCCCTGGGGTGGGGGAGGGAAGGGGAGCAGGAAGAAGGGATGAAACAGGTGTGTACAAGCTTTAAAATGAACCCAGGCTGGTGAGTGGAGGTCATTGCCAAGGTAGATGTAGACATAGCAGAAAGCCAGAATTCTTAGCAAACATGGAAGTGAGGTTGATGCTTGCCTGCTGGAGGTCCAGGTAGAGGTAATTATGTGTTCAGATGAAATCACACCGTGAAAATAATAGGCAGCCACCTCCCTTAGGGTATATATTGATTTATCATCATTTTGGTTATTATCGAATTTTGCCAGGGGGAGGATTGTGTATCACCTGTTTTGTTATTCCCAAGAGCTAGCACCTATCTCATGAATAGAGTTAAATACAGCAAAGTTTATCTTCCTTAACTTCTAGGTGATGCTTTCACCTAGTAGGAAAGTGTTTTGCTAGCTCTTTGTTTTAGAGATGGGCTTGTGCTATGCTTGTCTGAGGTTGTATGTGGTATTGTGGTAGTAGAAACACGCAGAATAGAATGAAATGGAAAGGAATGAAAAAAGGGTTTTTTTAAAATGTACATTACAAAAACATTCTCTCCCAATTTGGATATCGATAAGTTCAAAAGACAGAAACTGACGTTTTGTTCATTGTTTAGTTCAAAAATCTGTATTTTAAAGGGGATTAATCTTCCAATTTCTTATTCTCTAATACCTCCTGAAACACTTATTCTTTGAACATAATGCCTCTAGAATCTTTTCACTGAATATTAATCCTCCTTAAAATTGGAATGTACTTTTTGTTAAGAGTCATCTAACTGGAATCCCTTAGAAGTCATAACTTTGATGGACTTTAAGTATAGCCGAAGTGTTTCTCTGAGAAACATATCACTTTTCACACGATGAGACATTATTTTAGCAATACATCCATGAACCCTAAAGTTAGATATTTTTAATTATCCTTTATGTGGGGCAGGATTTATGTCTAATTTATCTGAAGGTGTCTACAGAATCATTGGGAGATAAAAGCCCTTTTCACTGTGACAGGTTGCTCGGGGATTCTGTGAACGCCAAGAATGCTAATAGGAAGAACGTTTCTCCAGAATCTATTTCTTTATGCACAAAGGACTATGAGTTAACAGCAAAGTTTCACAGAAAGAAACTGATATGCAGAATAGCTTTATCTAGTTTAATAGCAGAACACATATAAAAGGTATGTACTGTAAGAAAGGCATGTTCTTCTTTGGTAAATATTTCCATCAGTATTAGGTTAGTTGGAGAACTAACTACCTATTATTATACCACAAACGTTATGATCTTCCCAATTATCCCAGAAATGTGATGGTCACTGGGAATGCTTCAGATGGCTGTAGACTAAACACCACCCACCTCTATGGTGGAGTGATAGTCCAACTTTTGTTATTGTCAGCTGTGAAGCAATCCTCAAACCTTCTCCTACATCCTCCTCTTTTTTTTTTTTTTTTTTTCAAATTTCCGGCAGATTTACAACTGATTTTGCGTTGTGTTGGATAATAGCACATAAAAGCACAGTGCTCAGAGAGTGCCCCCAGAAACCCTGAGACCGATCTCGACCTGTTTTTCCCTGGAAGCCATAGACAGTGCTTAGCGATACTCAGTTTAAAATAATCCAAACCTCATCCTGATGTTCGATGAGAATCCCTGAGTATTCTAGCTGATTTGGCTGGGGGCTAACGTCTAGGAGGGAAGGAATTGGAGAGTGGGCTGGAAGCTGACTCACAGGGAATGCTGGAAAGAATGCCTTTGGCTCTTACAGCTAATGGATCTCTAGGGAGAAGATGACGTTTTTAAGAGAGGCAGCGGTTTTTATTATTTAGTGTAGATGGAGCAAGGGAAAGTTCTAATTTAAATGTTGAATCCCAACTACTGAAGGATGCAGAGACAACACAGCACAGTGAGAAGGGACTTAGGCTACTCTAACTAATCAGTCTGATCAGATAAGGAGTTTCGTAACCACGGGGTAACAAACTCTGGGAGCCTCCACTCACTTGTCTATTAAATGAAGGACATGTCAGTCGTTTTAACGTCCCTGGGGTATTTGGGAGATCTAGGGGGACATTTTTAAATTGTTAAGATGATTAAGGAAACTCAACTGACCTTTATAGGATGAATATCTGAAGTCTTGAAATGGTTCCCGCACAACAACAACAACAAAAATTGTCCCTTACCTGGTGTGACTTTTGAGTATCCCTCTGACATTTATACAGGCAAACAAAGGCTGTTTACAATTTTCTGAGCCTAGAACCTAACTTCTTTTACATATACACTATTTTCTTTATCATCTTAAGAAATACAGGTACAAAATGTAACAGATGTCACACCTTACAGGAATCCGTATGCGTATCCTGCGAGCAAAATGTAATTTGTCATCTTTGAGACTTTCTTTCTTTCTTTTTTTTTTTTTTATTGAATGATAACTATGTACATTAATGCACTTCTGGGGGTACAGTGTGGGGTTTTCACATGCAATCCGAAATACTTCCATCAAACTGATCAACACAGCCTTCATGTCATTTTCTCAGTTATTGTTTTAAAACGTTCTCATTCTACTCTTAGACAGATTCACTTGTACCCCTGTAAGATAAACCTCAGAAATGGTCCCTCCAATCCCCCTCCCTCCACCCATTCCCCCCTTCCCTTCTCCCTCCCCCCTCCCCCCATTCTTAGGCTATTTGGTTATAGCTTTCATATAAAAGGTATAAATTAGTTTCATAATAGGGGTGTGTACATTGGATACTTTTTCCTCCATTCTTGTGATACTTTGCTCAGAAGAACATTCTCCAGCTCCAT